>LJIJ01000414.1:0-122163 GCA_001718145.1 Orchesella cincta
CTTTACTTCATCTTATTTCCCAACAAGAAAAAAGGAGATAGCGTCCATATACCCAAGTGAGATTGTCTCGTCATGTTGATGATGGAGTCGTTTTGGTGATTATGATATGTGTTGGTTTGGGTGGTACAAGACAGTTTATGTTTTCAGTGATGTGCACGTTCCCAAATGAAAAAATGCGAAAAAACTAGAGAATCCTGTACTCATATGAATGTGAGAGGTGAAAGAGTTATATTGCAAAAAAGTGTTCCATTACTTACTCGTGTATATTTGTGTTTTATAAAAATGTATAGCTCGAGCGAGTCGACAGACTCACGAGAAGAAGGCTGCAACGGGTTTCAGGAGTGTCCCGTCTAAGCGGCTTAAGTCTTCAAGGGTTCTCCGGCTTCCTGGAGCAGGGTGCTTTGGAAGGTTTCCCAGGTCTGCTTCCACCTCATATGGTCAATGACCGGATCCAGACAATCCCAGGAAAAAGTACCCCTTTGAAATAACAAAGGCCCATCCACAACGTCAAATTCATTCAGACTCATATGCAGCGACAGGATGAGTTTGACTCGGTAAGTCGTGAAAAAAAAGTTGCTCTTAGTTTAGTTTCCAGCTTTTTTACTTTTTCGTTTGTGTCGACTCCTTGTCAAGTCAAAAGTTAAGCCACTTTACAGTTGTTTTTTTGATGATGATGATGACGATGAAGTGTTCAGTGAGAGCTCATTTTAGCATGTTTCTCTCAATTGTTGTCACAGCCATTTTTACCAGGTTGACATAAGAACAACAAAGATTTATTTTTGTGTTCTGCTCCTCACAAAAAAAGGGGATCAGGTTGGCTCTCGATGATTGGATTATAATTGTATTGTTCACACACCCAGAAAATAGAGAGAGTGAAATGATGAGAACAATGTTGTTGTGCTGTTGTGTTGATCCATGATGGCTGAGAAGGAGAAAAGGTGACGATTTTCAGGACAAAATAGAGAGAAATTATGAAGGAGGCTTTTCATAAATCCGCTTCACTTTGTCACAACTTTAAACCCCCCTTATACAACCATATTATTTTTCTTCATCACGAGTCCGTACCAAACTAAAAAAATCCAACATAAATTCAGCAAACAACAACAGGAAAGTTTAGTTTGTAAAATGGTGTGCTGGAACCTTTTACAATCAGATTTGGAAAGGAGAAAGCATATACCCATTTATATTTTATCCGATCACCAGATCACAATATCGTCGTGGCAACCTAAACACAAACAACGCTGCAACTATTTTATTTGTTATTGTGTAGCTGAAATAAAACCAAGAGAACTTTCGTCTGTTCCCTTCCGAATTCAAAGATTCGAAATCAGCATCACTGCCACTTACTGCCAAAAGCGAGGGCACAGATACCGAGCTCTGTTTAACAACAGGAGCACGGTGGCAGTAAGGAAAGGGGTGAACTGAGAGCGGAAGAGCCTGTAGAGCCCCGCTGAACAATGATCGGTTAAAAAAATAATTTTTACTCAGTTGAAGTCTGGCTGTGTAACATATGGAGGGACGATGAGCACTAATATATCCTAATTTCACGGGGCAGCAACACACACTCTTCCACGAAAATTTTGGAGTGAAAATGCAACAATCCTCGTTTTTTCGACCGGATGCCTGCCTGTAATAATGATATGCCAAAGTAGCAAAATAGGTATTTCTCTCCGAAAAATCTAATCCCGAGTTCGTGCCAGCTGCCACTCGCCAGTTTCCAATGAAGTATGCCTTAAAGCACAATGCACTATATAAATGTTGGGCCTTTTGCGACAGGCTCGTCTACAGAGATGTGTAAGGGAAGGGGGGAAGGAGTGAAAGAGTTTGGAAAAGATATTTGCCCCGTGCGGGGGCGTGATCACCGGTATAGTGGGTTTTGACTACCAGTCCAACCACCAAAATTCTCGTGTGAGAATAATTTGTAATGGATATGGCATAGTTGCCATGATGAAAGGCGACGAAGAGAAGTTATTATAACCCCCACCCCCCCCCGCCCCCCGCGACCCCCCGCCTTACCCCCCCGCCCACGCCGAGGTGATAAGGCTCAAAAGTGGTATCCCCCCCCCACACAAGCATTACACATGTGAAGAGTCAACCGAGAGATTGCTATCACATCTCGCATCAGTAACAGTGGGGCGAGAAGAGGGAGCAGTGGCGTGCAAGAGGAGCCCCCTGGGCGTATCTGGGGGCAAAGAGATGGACGGCGGTGAGTGTCGAGGTCGCTCTGTCGCGAGGAGTAGGCCTTTGTTCTCAGGCGTCATATATATCTATATATCATGTGAGAGAGCTTTGTCCTGCTGAGCCCGCACCCACGAGCGTGCGTACATTGGCGGGACCGCGGGAGATTGGTCAGAGGCGAGCGGTTGCAAAAGCGGACTTGAGTAAAGGTTGCAGGTTGCATATATATATAGCCTTCGACGGAGAGGTTATATATATAAGGGTGGCGACAACCTGCGGCCGCGTACGCCGTCCCAATTAATCGTTTATAACTTGTTTCATTATAACAGTGCCAAAATAACTGTTGGGACGTATGATAGCTCTATTCGAAGATGAGAACATGGTTTTGAAGGGATTCTTTAGTTTTATCACACAACAAATGGGTTACTTCTGTATATTCAATGTGAATTCATATCTAAGCATTGTGTACGGTAATCTAATGATGATGTAAGACGCACAAGGCTTTTTTAGAGAAAACGACTTTGTAAACAGGAGTAATACTATTCACCCATGAGCGATAAAAGAAACCAAGTTCGCAAAAACGAGAGAAACATTGTGCGCAGTGGACGTTAGAGAAGAGAAGTGTAGTGACAAGGGGGAAATGACATGATTTCTGGTGTACAAGCTGGATTTATTGTATTGGCAAGAGGGATAGAAAGCGCTTTGAATTACCCATCTAAATGCTCAACACTTTCCATGTGTTGTGGGAGCATTCTCTGAATAATAAATAAACAGGAGATTTTTTTTGCAAGCAGCAAGCTTTCTCAGCAAAAATAGCTGATACTAGCTGGAGCACCGGAACGTTTTGGTTCCAGTTCCAAACGTCGGAGCTTTCTATAAATTCATATTTTTGGCTGTGCTTGTTTATCTTAGAGAAATATCAGTAAGGGAAAGGTAGGCGTCAGAGTAATTCCTGTCAACGTCAACTTAAAAGAAGGGAAATGTCTATGAAACATTCGATTCCTCCTTTTTTCCCCAGAGATTTAATTGTTTTCGTATGGAATCCATGCTAGTCCATCAGAGAGATACCCATCGCGCTCTCTGCTTTTCTCAGTAAAACTTTTCCAAATAAAATTTCGCTTTTACCTTATTTTCTTTGAAATGTACACTTGGGATAGATGTTTGAGAGAGTCACTCAGAGTAGAATTGGAGAAAATAGGCCAAATCCATTTCCATATGTATTCAGAAAGACACAACATATCATTGATAATATTTTTTGTGTGGAACAACCATTTTTGGAGATGTGTATATGTTTTATAAATGTCCCTATAACAGGATCAGCCATCGTCTCCTCACTTGAATCTTAATGATAAGCAGGGACCATTATATTTGTGTATTCACATTCACTACTCCATCCATACTTTTTTCCACTCCAATCTAAAAGTGTCCCTCACTCTCATTTTTATTTATTTACAAGTAGTAATCATGCCAAGTGGACATTTTTTTAAAAGAGATGGGAAAAAAACTTTTATTATTTGTTTCGTAGAAGGACCACTATGACATTTGTATGGGATAGGTTAAGTTTCTAATCTTTTTTTATGTTGATCTTCGTGTCCATCGATCGATTTTGTCTTGTGCTCTAAACACCAAACGGCCTATTTAGCTACTCAACCGAAAGGAGAGAAAAAATTTAATACATGTTTCCTTTTCCACTATAGTAATTTTCCAATGCATGTAGTAGTATTGTGCCATTTTATTCGTCCTTCTTTCTCCATGAAAACTTTGCGAGTCCCCTGACGAACAACGAGAAGAAAGGAAAGGACCTGTGGTTTGGTTTGGGGAGAAGACAAGAAACGAAGTTTTCCCGTGCTCGTTGAAGCAAAATACGAAATTTTTGTGGCTGAGCTCCCTTTTTGTTTCGTGTCATTTCGTTCCTCAATTTTTATTTCCTAAAGTGATCAGAGTCAGAACATGACACACATGAAATGCTCATTTGGAACGATAACAATATAAAAGACATGCTCATTGAAACTGTTGTAAAAATAAAAAAGGATAAACTTGCTCAAAGAAATGAATTAGATCATGTGCTCAATCAGTTCGGAACTGTGGACTTGGCTCGTATCTCAAGGGACAAGCGATACTGACACGGACACTGGCTATCATGTTATTCATGCATGGATTCTAATCACGTCATTATCATCATTCATCAATCATCATCATAAACTCCTTCTGGAGTTAATGCATTATAAACTATTAACTTATAATACGAAAACTATAGCAATGTTGCTTTTCTTTCTCCCTTCTTTTGTAGGAAGATCAAGACTGGGGCTTTGTCGCGATGGTCTCGACCGCGATCTTCCTCATGCTATTCAAACACTGCCTTTTCGTAGGAACCGGCGATGATCCTGTTGGACGCTCCTGCGCTCTTACGACTACTCGACAGCGATTGACAAGGAAATATCCACTATTGGCCAAGGGTCAGCCCTGATATTGACATTTAACAACAACTTCCACACTCCTCCTGCCTCCCCCTTTCTCATCCCGGTCAAAGCAGTTTCTCAAATGGTTCAGAATACCAATCAATCCTTCCCTCTCCTTTTTTACACGCCTCATCCCTTCCCCTCGGATAAAGTTTTCCTTTGAGTAGAACTAAGCAGCTCGTTGTACTAAAAAATTGTTTGCATAAGTCATAACCACATAAATTTAGTATCTATATACTATCTACTTGAGTGAGGTCACCTCTATCATCGTCTGAGACAATCGTTATAACTACTTTTACAATGGGAAAAAACTAAATTACAATACTTAGAACAAGAATGGGAAACTAGAAGAGTCCAATTTTTGGTATATAGTTGTCAGAAGAGCGTGCTAAGAGCTAAAAAAATGTACTCCACATTTTTTTTCTAGGATGCTTGTATTCGCGTGATGAATTGAATGGTGATACATAGAACAATATGACAGGGACTATATAAAGCTACTTTATATATATACGGGCAAAGATCTTGTGTTCCTTATCCCTTTGGTAATTCCATATAATACAATACTGTTGATGTGTTTGATTGACAACATTTTGAGAGATTGTACAAAAATGAGTTCGTAAAATAGCACAATCATCAGTATTGTATTATATGGAATTACCAAAAAGGGATAAGAACACAAGATCTTGCCCGTATATTATAAAGTAGCTTCTATATAGTCCTGTCATATTTGTTCTATGTATCACCATTCATATTCATCACGCAATACAAGCATCCTAGAAAAAAAATGTGAAGTACATTTTTTAGCTCTTAGCACGCTCTTCTGACAACTATATCCAAAAATTGGAGCTCTCTAGTTTCCCATTCTTGTTCTAAGTATGTAATTTAGTTTTTTCCCATTGTAAAAGTAGTTATAACGATTGTCTCAGACGATGATAGAGGTGACCTCACTCAAGTAGATACTAAATTTATGTGGTTATGACTTATGCAACAATTTTTTAGTACAACGAGCTGCTTAGTTCTACTCAAAGGAAAACTTTATCCGAGGGGAAGGGATGAGGTGTTAAAAAAGGAGGAGGGGAAGGATTGATTGGTATTCTGAACCATTTTGAGAAACTGCTTGACCGGGATTGAGAAAGGGGGAGGCAGGAGGAGGTGGTGGAGTTGTTGTTAAATGTCAATATCAGGCTGACCCTTGGCAATAGTGGATATTTCCTTGTCAATCGCTGTCGAGTAGTCGTAGAGCGCAGGAGCGTCCAACAGGATCATCGCCGTTCCTACGAAAAAGGCAGTGTTGAATAGCATGAGGAAGATGCGGTCGAGGACCATCGCGACAAAGCCCCAGTCTTGATCTTCCTATAAAAGAAGGGAGAAAGAAAGCAACATTGTATAGTTTTGTATATAAGGTTAATAGCTTTATATGCATAACTCCAGAGGGAGTTTATGATGATGATGATGATAATGACGTGATTAGAATCCATGCATGAATAACATGATAGCCAGTGTCCGTGTCAGTATCGCTTGTCCCTTGAGATACGAGCCAAGTCCACAGTTCCGAACTGATTGAGCACATGATCTAATTCATTCTTTGAGCAAGTTTGATCCTTTTTATTTTACAACAGTTCAAATGAGCATGTCTTTCTATTGTTATCGTTCCAATGAGCATTTCATGTGTGTCATGTCTCTCGACTCTGATCACTTTAGGAAATAAAATTGGAACGAAATGACACGAACAAAAAGGGAGCTCAGCACAAAAATTTCGTATTTTTGCTTCAACGAGCACGGGAAAACTTCGTTTCTTGTCTTTCCCAACCAAACCACAGCCTCTTTTCCTTTCTTCTCGTTGTTCGTCAGGAGGACTCGCAAAGTTTTATGGAGAAAGAAGGACGAATAAAATGGGCACAATACTACTACATGCATTTGAAAATTATATAGTGGAAAAGGAACATTGTATATAATTTTTTCTTCCTTTCGGTTGAGTAGCTAAATAGGCCGTTTGGTGTTAGCACAAGACGAAAATCGATGATGACACGAAGATCAACATAAAAAAAGATTAGAAACTTAACCTATCCCATACAAATGTCATAGTGGTCCTTCTACGAAACAAATATAAAAGTTTTTTTCCCATTCTCTTTTAAAAAAATGTCCACTTGGCATTATTACTATTGTAAATAAATAAAAATGAGAGAGGGACACTTTTAGATTGGAGTGGAAAAAAGTATGGATGGAGTGAATGTGAATACAACAAATATAATGGTCCCCTGCTTATCATTAAGATTCAGTGAGGAGACGATGGTGATCCTGTTATGGACATTTATAAAAACATATACACATCTCCAAAAATGGTTGTTCCACACAAAAAATATTATCAATGATATGTTGTGTCTTCTGAATACATAATGGAAATGGATTGCCTATTTTCTCCAATTCTACTCTGAGTGACTCTCTCAAACATCTATCCAAGTGTACATTTTCAAAGAAATAAGGTAAAAGCGAAAATATTTTATTTGAAAAGTTTTTACTGAGAAAACAGAGAGCCGATGGGATACTCTGCATGGACTAGCATGGGATTCCATACGAAAACAAATAAATCTCTGGGAAAAAGGAGGAATCGAATGTCTTCATAGAATTTCCCTCTCTTTTAAGTTGACGTTGACAGGAATTACTCTGACGCTACCTTTCCCATACTATATTTCTCTAAGTAAACAAGCCACCAGCCAAAAATACTGAATTTATAGAAAGCTCCGAGTTTGGAACTGGAACCAAACCGTCCGTGTCCAGCAGTATCAGCATTTTTTTGCTGAGAAAGCTGCTGCTGAAAAAAATCTCCTGTTTATTTATTTTCAGAACTGCTCCCAACACATGGAAAGTGGAGCATTTAGATGGGTAATTCAAAGCGTTTCATCCCTTTGCCCAATAAATAAATCCAGCTTTAACCAGAAAACATTTCATTTCCCCTTTCATACTTTCTCCTCAACGTCACTGCGACAATGTTTCTCTGTTTTTGGACTGGTTTCTTTTATGCCTCAATGAATAGTATTATCCTGTTTACCAAATTCGTTTTCTCTAAAAAGCCTTTGTCGTCTTACATCATCATTAGATTACGTACACAATGTAGAATATAATTCACATGAAATTACAAGGAGTGAACCCATTTTTGTGATAACAAGAATCCCTTCAAAACCATGTTCTCTGAGAGCTTCCACGTCAACATATTTAGGCACTGTTATGATGAAAAAGTTAAAAGTTAATTGGACGGTTTTCGGCATTTGCCACACCATCTTTATTGTCAACTTTCAAATTACAATCGGGATTATACAAGTCTGAACCTTAACTATGAGCCATTAGGTGCAATGCTCGCAGGAGATGGTGTGGGGTAGGGAAAAAACTCCAACTGAAATGCAACATGATATTAAGACGCAATTATTATGTTGAGAACAAACCTACCCCGGCGAGGATTCGAACTCACGCCTCATTTGACCACCAGCATACGCAGGCTGAACCTTGCACGTATGCCATCGCGCTCTCCTCCACTGTTATGATGAATGTGACGCAAGTTGTTGATGATCAATGTGTAGTTTTGATATGTTCTTAAAATAAAATTTTTGAGCTTATGATATAATATACTTTCTCTCGAGTCGCTTTCATCATGGAATATATTACATTACAAATTATTTTACAAGAGGAAATTTTGTTGGAGGTAGTAAAACCACTTACGGATCAGGAGGGCAAATATTATTTCCAAACTTTTCACTTCTTCCCCTCTACAATTTTTGTAGAGAGCTTCCAACCCAACATATATATTGCATTGTGCTTTTAAGCATACTTCATTGGAAACTGGAGTGGAGTGGCACGGAACTGGGATTAGATTTTTGGAAGAGAAATATATTTTACTTTGGCATATCATTATTACAGGGCAGGCATCGGTGAAAACAGGATTTTGATTTCATGCAAAATATTCGTGGAAGAGTGTGTGTTGCTGCGTTAAATTAGATTATTAGTGCTCATCGTCCCCTCCATATGTTACACAGCCAACTCAACTTGAGAAAAATATTTTTTCTAACGATCTTGTTCAGCGGGGCTCTACAGCCTCTCCTCTCACTTTCACCCTTTCCTTCTGCCACCGTGTCCTGTTGTTAACAAGCTCGGTATTGTGCCCTCGTTTGGCGTAAGTGGAGTGAGCTGATTTGAATTTGAATTCGGAAGGGAGAAGAGAAAGTTCCTTTTTTATTTCACACAAATAACAAATAAAATAGTTGCAGCGTTTGTTTGTGTTTAGGTTGCACGACGATATTGTGATCTGGTGATCGGATAAAATATAAATGGGTATATGCTTTCTCCTTTCCAAATCTGATTGTAAAAGGTTCCAGCACACCATTTTACAAACTAAACTTTCCTGTTGTTTTGCTGAATTTATGTTGGATTTTAGTTTAGAAATATATATGTTTATAAGGGGGTTTAAAAGTTGTGACAAGTGAAGCGATTTATGAAAGCCTCCTTTCATATTTCTCTCTATTCTGTCCTGAAAATCGTCACCTTTTCTCCTTTTTCAGCCATCATGATCAACACAACAGCACAACAACATGTTCGCATCGTTCACTTTCTCTCTATTTTCTGGGTGTGTGAACAAACATTATAAAATCCAATCATGAGAGCCAATCTGATCCCCTTTTTTTGTGAGGAGCAGAACACAAAAATAAATCTTTGTTTTCTTATGTCAACCTGGTGAAATGTGTGACAACATGAGAGAAACATGCTAAAATGGCTCACTGAACACTTCATCGTCATCATCATCATCAAAAACAACTGTAAAGTGGCTTAACTTTTGACTTGACAAGGAGTCGACACAAACGAAAAAGTAAAAAAGCTGGGAAACTAAACTAGAGCAACTTTTTTTTCACCGACTTACCGAGTCAAACTCATCCTGTCGCTGCATATGAGTCTGAATGAATTTGACGTTGTGGATGGCCTTTTGTATTTCAAAAGGGTACTTTTTCCTGGGATTGTCTGGATCCGGTCCATTGAGACCATATGAGGTGGAAGCAGGACCTGGGAAACCTTCCAAAGCACCCTGCTCCAGGAAGCCGGAGAACCCTTGAAGACTTAAGCCGCTTAGACGGGACACTCCCTGAAACCCGTTGCAGCCTTCTTCTCGTGAGTCTGTCGGACTCGCTCGAGCTATACATTTTTATAAACACAAATATACACGAGTAAGTAATGGAACACTTTTTTGCAATATAACTCTTCACCTCTCACATTCATATGAGTACAGGATTCTGTCTTTTTTTCGCATTTTGTCATTTGGGAACGTGCACATCACTGATAAACATAAACTGCTCTTGTACCACCAAACCAACACGTATCATAATACCACCAAAACGACTCCATCATCAACATGACGAAGACAATCTCAACTTGGGTATATGGACGCTATCTCCTTTTTTCTTGTTGGGAAAATTAAGATGGAAGTAAAGCAAATCCTCGACTTTTTCTTTTATTTATCTTTCATTCCTATGCCACACTATATATGCCTCTTCTTCTTTCTCGGCTGCTCCTGCTATTGCCCTCCTTTTTTTAACCTTCAGTGAACACAAAAATTTTCTCTCCAGCAAAAAGAGAACGCGTGATCTGGGCTAATAAATCATGAAAGATGATAAATTTCTGCTGAGCCATCAGGGCACCCCTTTTCAGCCTCTATTGGAAATGTATTTATTTAACGGGATCATGAAACTAAAGCTCTATTTCTCCCGTTTGCAATTGCCAGCATTTTTTTCCATGATTCAACAGTAAATAAAACAAACTACAAAGGACATACTTATACTAGTAGTGGAGAACATTGTAATATGAAATATTTCATGAAATTATATGCATCGTTGAGATGAGCGCGTAGGTAGGCACTCACTCGTTCTGTCTCGGTCTTTTGTTCTTTCATTTTTTATTATATTTTGTACAATAACCGGATCAAGACAGCTGTTTCCTGAGGAAAAATATATTTCCTCCTGCCTCCTGCCCTAGCCAGCAACGTATGAAGTTGCTTCCAATTTCACTTTTTCATCTGAAAAAATTATTACATGCTTCTTTATTCCTTCCCTGCTCTCATTTCCATTTAAATCTAAAGGGAAACATGAAAAATAGCGGACATTCAGGATGAAGAAAAGCGTGCATGTCTTGTCCGTCCGAGAAAATGAAACGGAGGAGCGGAAAGCGATTTCCTCCCATGTATCCTTGTTCTACTATTCATATGGCCAAATAAACGTCTGTATTTTGATGTCAGGGTCTTAATGGATTTTTGTATGGATGATCAATACCCAAGAAAAAAAGAGCATCTTACCGGAAGGACCCTGGGAGTAGTTGAGAACATGATCGGGCACCCTCATCAGGAGGAACTTGGGAAGAATTCGGGTGAAGACGTTTCTGACCCAGGGTGCCATTTTGTGAGTTGACGGCTTGCGATAATGCACGTTAAGCACGATGGTGGTGACGAGTACGGAAAGGCCGACGAGGAACATGGTGAAGAGAAGATATTTGCCGAGCAGTGGCACAGCCATCGAGGTGCTGGGGATGATTTCGGATATGAGCAGGAAGAACATGGTTTGTGAGAGGAGGATTGAGATGCAGAGAGCGACTTTTTCACCAGAGTCTGCTGGCAGGTAAAATACCAAGATTGACAGGTACGAAATGCCCACCGTCGGAATTATCAAGTTTACCGTGTAGAAGAGCGTGCGCCGGCGAAGCGTGATGTTGAAAAAGATATCTGGATAGAAATAAATTAACAAGTGTTTGAAATGATCATCAATTATCTGCGAAATGCTCCTTTATTAATAATTTGGATACAGCAGAAACTGGCATCAAGGCTGGATGCATTTAGGTAATGGTAAGATGTTTACTATGACAGCAATGTATGAAGATGAGATAAGATGAGCATCTAATGTGCTTACCTGGGTAAGGTTCTAAGCAGCAAGGGTAGAATTTTTCATGTCTTTCAGCAGGAACTGAGAGGATATCCCACTCAACAGAAGGATAGTACTCCCTCAGGTCTATCCCGATCGTCACCTGGTCTTTCCCTGGTTCTTGATTAATGTGCTTCAGGTCAATCTTGATATCCAATTACAACAAACAAACACATTAAAGCCCACTCAATTTCTGTGGTTGCTGATTGTGTTGACATTTCTCATAGTACTACATGTCATATCCATTACGATGAGTTGAGTACAATAATATGGTAGCTTATTAACAAACTCACCTGAAAGCCATCATATGTCCAAGAGCCAAATTTCATAAAGCAGGTCTGCATATCGAAGGGAAAGTAGCGAACATCGATTTCACAGGATGATTTAAAAATAGCAGGCGGATTCCACGTCACTTTCCCATTGCTATGAAGCACAGCCTTTGTCATCGTCGTCACCACATACTCCCCATCAGCACTACAAAACAAACCCCATTTCGATTATTTTCAACAAAAACTGATGCCATTAGTTCAAGTAGGATTTGACTCACTTGTTGTACAAAACGATATCAGGAAGCCATATGTTTTCGGACGGCACGTATAGCTCAGTCACCCCACCATACTCTGTAGGATCCCATTGAAACTTGTGATCTTCCCATTCCTACCATTTTATACATCAATTCAATTCAAAATCGCAATCAACAACGTATATACTTATATACAACAAGTGTAACAACTCAAACAATTACTTTCCCTAAGTTCCATGAAAACTACTTTTTTATCCTTTCTAATTCCAAACTAATAAATGAACAAAAAAGATATCAACTACTTCAGGAAAAGGTTTTTGTAGAGCTTCCCCCAAAAAAACTTCTTCTTATCGATGTCTCATTTCCACTATTCTAAAAAAAAGTTTGCTCTCATCTTCCCACCATCAACCAGCAGGAAACTTTATGTCTTTTAAAACTTTTTTCCCCTTCTCATCCTCTTCTTGATAGGAATGATGACCATCGTAATCATCAACGCAACTTTTTTAAATACTCGAAAAAAGGAAACAAAAGAGTTACAAAGAATGTACAACTTTTTTTCATGTCGACTTACGTGCTCCAGCCAAACATTTGTCGTTAATATTTGATCCTTCAGGTTCTGTAATAAAGATAAAAAAGAGGTTGTCAAAATTACTTGTCTTGTCTTCATCTCTCAAAAAATGACTTTTTCTGCCATTCCAAAAAACTTGTAACATCATCATCATCATAAAACATGGAATTGCAAAAGCTTTTAAAGCATTTAGGCACAAAGATTATAAAGTTGTAATAAATGAGAATGCTATTCAAACATGTCATTTATTCGATTTCCCTTCGCCAAGACAAGCTTCTATAGTCAAAAGGCTCACGCTCACACGGGCTAGGTGAAAAAGCAACAAAGAGGTTGGCAGAGAAAAGCTCAGGAAAGTGGAAGTCAGATGTAACAAGCAATTCAAAGCTTTGAAGAAAGTTGTACAATGTGTAGCTCTACATTCAATTCTCTCAGCAATATTATGACGAAAAAGAAGGAGTTGAAGCGGTGGAGCAAAACCATCAGAAAAAATGGAACTGAGTTGAATCACGCTTCTGTACACATACATACATGCATTCTTCTTTTCAATAACGACTAAACTTTTCCCCCTCTCATTTCTTTTTTTCTCCTTTAAATCCTTCATGTGATGAACGTGAATGTTACACGAAGAGTAAACGAAAGAGAAAGTACACAGCCCTCTTATTTCTATTTCCAATCGGCTTAAATGCCGGAAATACCGGTAGACTTTCCGTCACTCTCTCCAAGTGGGAAATGAACAGGCTGTTTCCTTTCTCTGACCATTTTTATGCTCCAGCTTTTTTGTACCACTTAATTGAACACTTTCTCCATTACATCAAGTTTTTTTTCTCCTCTTACCAAACCAAACCAATCCCCCTTTTGTATATGGAGATCATGTCTACTTTCTCCCAGATTATATGTAAGTTGCTCTGCTCTCTTTTCCTTCGACAGATTTTTATTCTCGCCAATGGGCAATGCAAAGACTAAGAACGAACCGAAAAATATGAAGTCAAAGAAAAAAAGAGGTTTTGAACGAGAAAGCTCTCAATGAATTGAATGAAGCAAGTGGCATTATTGGTAAGTGTAACAATACATAATACTTACTCCTTTTTCTATTTGCTTAACTGCCCGTCCACTCGTAAATCCAATTAAGGGACCACAACAACTCTACTCAAAACTAGGAATACTTTTCCTCTCTCCCTTTAGGCATTTCCGCTCTTTGTGTACACACGCAGAGTGCACGTCAGATTACAAGTTCTTTAGCTTTTATCCCAATCTACAAATTATGTCTACCTTTCCCAACTATTTCCTCTCATGTCTATCCATCTATTTATCTAGCTATATATAGATACATGGTACTTTTCATAGGCATACTATTTGACCATACTTGAATGAAAAGCCATTGAATGAATGAGGCTATTCTTGTTGCGAACCAAGTGTCGATTTGCTTTCTTCTTGATTACATCACTGGCTGGGCTTCGACTCCATCTCGAGAAGGGAGAGATGATGATGATAATGGATACGAACTCAAATGGAATTCCTTAGCACTCTGCTCATCAAGAATTTAATAAAAATCAGTCATTGAAAGAGAATGAAAAGATGGGATGAGGGGAGTCGACTTCTTTTATTAGATTTCTCCACAATGCATTCTAGACATATATACATTCTAGATGAAAGGCCGAATACGAGCATGAAGCCTATATGTGCTACTTTTACTTAAGAGTAGTAGTTCAACAGTTGTAGACACTGGCGGGCATGCTGGACAGGATGATTTTGTGGTTTGAAAAGTGAAAGCCCAGTGTCACTCTTCCAGCTTTGGTGTCCCGGCAAGAAAGATTTGGAATATGCATTCATACATGAATTTATTGAAATGAACACAAATGTGGAATGGAATGTGTGACAGGGGCCACATACAAAAAAATGTAAAGTACATAATGCTCCTCGGTAAAAGTGAAAGACACCAGAGACAAGAAGAGAGTCAGTGAGAGCTGGTGCATTTTTTGTCATTTAGCAACTCCCTCTCCTGTCAATGTACGAGTCTGATATGAAGTGATGCTCATTCATATGTATTTCCGTTTGTGTTTTTGTGGAATGGTAATTTCATCTACGTCATTTCAGCTGTATCACATGATGACAAAAAGGGCTCACGTTGGGTTGGAGAAGGCCAGTGTAATTCCTCCTGGCACATGCCACATCCCATATATAATGCATGTCACCTTCATTTCATATTCGTAGCAAATGGATTTATTCATTTTGAAAATGTAAAATTATGGAATCACACATGCCACGTCGTGCCCCTGTTCCACAACAACTCAATTTTAGTCCAGGAAACACAGGACAAAAACTAAAATGACGTGAGTAACAACGCGGAGCAGTTGGTAGTGAGAGAGTGGAATTGAAATCGGTGAAAACACAACAGGAACAAAAATCATATCCGGGCATAATATTTAGTCAAAGAGTTTATACTCTGAAGAGTAGGGTGGCAGCAGCAGCAGATGGTAAAGAATGAATGGTTTAATGGAGAAAGTTACGCGATTTCTTTCTTTTGGCGGGGAGACTACACCACGAGCAAGTAAGTATTCACACACACACACCACCTAAAAAAGGAAAGTCCGTTCTAATGAGTGACTTTTAACAAAAAGTGTAGCAATTTATAGGAGAGCAAATGTAGCATTTGAAGAAAAATTAGGAGGGAGTCAGCCAGGTTACTACTCAACATCGTGTTTGTACCACTACCACGTCAACTCACAGTTTCTGCAGAGTGTAAGAGCTTTTACCATTTCGCACGCCATGTTCTTTCAAAACAATTTCTCTTTTTGTGTCTGCCTACTATTCTACCTACTATGTAATGTTATACAATCTGCTTCTTTCTCTCTCTAGTTTACTACAACCACCACCACCATCATCATCATCGTATGCACTGGCAGTGAGAACACCAACTACCATCATGATCTTCAAAGCACAAGGTTCACGTTTGAAAATGGGTCGTCGTCACAATTAAGCTGCTCACGCTCAAAATACGTGATTTTCTGTGGGAGAGAAAGCTAAAACTTTCATGAGGGTATACACAAAAAACTTGGGGAGAGAAGAAAATGAGGTGCTTGTTATGTGAGCCTTGTGAGCAGCACACACACACACACACTCTCTCATCTCACTAGATTTAATCCCGCTCACGAATAATACGAGTGGAGTTATAGTCATCTACATCTCTCGCTCTCTCTTTCCAACAGGAAAAAATGGATGAATACATGATAATGCATAAGCATTAGTTTGTTTCCCTGTAGAGAGTGAAAACGTGCGGTGGTTTCGAGAGGCGTCCGTCCCAACTGCCAACGAGGCTATGCCATAATAATTATGAGAGACTGGGCTACTATATTATGCTGTTTCAAGGGATGAGATGAAGACTACGAGACAAAACGGTGGAGAGAGAATGTAAGTAATGAGGAAAATGTTGCGTTAATTATTTGATATGATGGTGATGAAATTATGTACAAAATAAATGGTCGGAGAATATATTTCAGTCACGCACTTTTCGACTCGTCATGTCGTTGTCAAAAGACATTTGGGGGAGTATCTAACTTGTACATCTCAACCGTGTATACTTTATGCTACGCAAGGATGATCAAGGCTGGTGATGATGATGCTGATGATGATGATTGCAAAAAGGCTCAGAAAGAAAAAGAATGTTGAAAAGTCATCAGGAAAAGACTTTAACACAACAAAAAGCCATTAGTCCAATTTTTCATGGGAGAAAAGGGAAAAACAACAAATGAAATTTTTTCTTCAGAAAAAGCACATTTTAATGATGAGCACATTCAAGAGGTTTAACGGCTGTGTCAAGTGCTGCACCAGGAGAATGTGGATGTAGAGGAGCAATAAAGACAAAAGGGATGGAGAAAAGTTGGCGCTGCTAACTACTTTAATAATCATTATCAACCAAGTATTCTTCCTTTTTATTTTAAACGAAAGCAAATTACTCGATTTTTTATCCTTTTCTGTCTCTAATCTAATGAATGAATGGATGAGTGAATGCACAAATATACTTAAAAATGTTCCAGATGCTGCTTTTCTCTTGATAATGTGTGACTTATGAATTTTTCCCATTTTATTGTCACAAGTTGGGAATGAACGAGCCTTTGTTCTTAAGAATTTAAATTCAAGTACTTTTTTTGATGATGGAAGCAGTTGGGTGTTTCTAAAATGAAAACTAAACTCAAAAATTTTATGCTTTCTCCCACCCCACTCAAGTGCCATTAGGCTTGTATATATTAATTCCTGAACTGCATGCAATCCTCGAAAAAGTTTTTAGCATTCAAATTCATTCAAACCATTCCCAGTCCTTTCCTTTCTCCATCCAGCACACAACAAGTAGCAATCAAAACAAATTCTGAAGGAATCAAACATTTTTTCTAAACCAGAGACTCTCTCAACCTCACAATAAAAAAAACCTCCGTTTCGCTTCGTAGTTCCCGTCACACGACCAAATATTGCCGTGTGCAACTTTGTGAAATTAAATGGGATCGGTAGAATAAAAACTTTTCTTCCCACTGCTTCACGTTCACGTCTCCCAGACAAAAATCAGTAGTAGAAAAAATTAACTGCAGAAAATCCGCTTGAGCGCTAGTTTTTTACCCTTCACAAAGTTGAGTGTGGAGAAAGCAAGAAAAAGAAAGTTGGGCTTTTTAATTAAAACTTTTTGTGTGTTTGAGCAAAGCTACACAAGGATGCTTAGTGCACTTCCCTCCCTTAGCGATTCATGATGTATAGAAAACAGCAAACAGAAAAGAAAAGGATTCCAAGTTTAAAAAAAATCACACGTCTCTTGACATGTTTGTTCCGGAGAAAACACCTAAATGCGCTTAGTAAGTATATTGAACTTGCCATTTTTACTACTGAATCCTCACAATCTACTATTCAATTTTGGAAAACTCAAACAAATATGCGTGCTCGTTGTGTTTGATGCTGGAAACTCTGCTAGTGAATTCCCAGGATTATGCTCGTATTGAGATTGAGTAGGCGGGAGCAATGGAATGAAGTGATGTGATAAAGAAAAGCAAAAGAGGGAGTCAGATGACTTATCAGAGAAACAAAGTACAATAAAAAATGGGCAGTATAAAATGGAATGAACTACTTTCACTTTCGTTCGCGCAACCAGAGTCTTTGGTGTAATGCACAACGTGTACAAGTGGATGTATTATGTTAGAGTGAGGGAGAAAAATGGTGGAATTTTCTTAATATCCTCAACTCTTTTTCTTTGAGAAAAAGTGAAATCCAACACTCAAACCATGCCGGGTGAGTACATATTATAATATGTGTGTGTTACATGCATATACATATTATGCATAGTGTACCACTGCATGCCTGCATGCATGCATACCATCACCATCCTTATTTATGCCATTCTGGATAGAAAAAAAGTTTTTTATTAAGTGGATGAAGCGGTATAGTTGATGTTGATAGTATAAGTAGCTCCGTATGTATGTGTGAAAGAGGGATAAAAGATCTTTTTTCTTTCTTAAGACGACGAGCCAAAATGGAGTGTATGAATATGCTTGGTTGTGAAACTCGAAGAGACACATCACATTTCCTTTCTTTTAGGAAAAAATGCAAACTTGTTTAAAAAAAGAAAGTAAAATATACATGGTTTGGTATAGTTGAAGTGTACCATGTAATGCTGCTGGTTTGGTTTGAGTCCGTACGAGAAGTGGTAGTTGTAGGTTAGCACTTGAGTAATATTTGGTAATCTTGCTCGTATTTCAACATGAAAATGATGTGCTTCTTTAAAAAAGGCAGGAACAAGTAAGAAGAGGAGAGAGGAGAAGTTGTTATATATTTGCGTGTCTTTTTTAATGCTCACTCATCTCAGTTGCCG
Organism: Orchesella cincta; assembly: GCA_001718145.1. Classification (NCBI taxonomy): domain Eukaryota; kingdom Metazoa; phylum Arthropoda; class Collembola; order Entomobryomorpha; family Orchesellidae; genus Orchesella; species Orchesella cincta. Next base: position 18,524 of record LJIJ01000414.1, read on the forward strand.
TCTCCTTTCTCTGACTTTCTCCCAAAAACCCAACTCTCTTACTTACTCACTGTGTTTCTATTTCGGAGAAAATATACGTAGCATAAAGAAAAAAGCTACATTTTATTTTCTTAGTCAAGTATACACACTACAACATGGGAAAATGCTAAGGCCGAATAATTTTTCACGAAAGAGAGTTGTATTTGATGACTCTTTCCGGGGAATATTTTGTAATTCGAGAGCTTCCATGTCCGCTCAACATTATGTATGGATGGGTGGATCTTCTACTCATAACATACCAAACACTGTGGAAGCAGAGAATTTGTTGGAGATGAGAAGATGAGCGAAGAAAGCAGCGTTTGCGTTTGCGGAAAGATGATATTATGAGGAAAAGTGACTCGGTGCCTATATGTCCATGTCCTTAAACAAACCTATTGACTTTTTGTCATCTCGTTTTTTTCCTTAGCTTATTTTATCATTTTTTCTCCTTCTCCTTTAACCAACCACCTAAATATCTTAAAGATAGCATGAGACAAGATTTAGATTTGGAAGGAACACCCCGTTAGTTTTTACTACTACTACTACGTATCTCCGGACAGCAGCAGAAGTAGTTTTGCTAGGTACATAAATAAAAATTCATTCTACCCATGCCTCCTTCCCTGCCACCATGTATCATTCCTCTCTATCTGAAAGAAGGAGGAAGAAGAGTGTAAATAAAAGTTAGTGAACAAAAGTCTCTCAGGACAAAAGAAGGTGTCGTCCAACTTCGAATAACCCCTTATATACATAAAGTATATAGATAGAGCCATAGCCTCCTTGTCTGGATTTCACTTTATACGCACATATTATACACTACCCCAAAGTCTCACTTTCTTTTTCAATGAATTTACTCTCAAGACATACCCTTTGGCCCATGATGAGCGAAGGGAAAAGAACGAGAGCGAAAAAATCTCGAGAGAACACAGGAGTAGATAACATGTTTTGTGCAAAAGAGGAATGACAGACGAGCAAAGACTCCAGTAGTTCCACTCACATTATCTCTCCTCTCTCCCTTTATCTCCACATGAATGCATAATATCACCATTTTTTATAGGTGGATGGGATAAAAACAGTGTGCTACAAGCATCTAATATACGCACTTACAATATATGCATTTACCCAATACAGACTACAACCAAACACTCATATCATTATTTTCGATGAGGAGAAAGCAAGATACACTTGTGGAAAAATGAACGTAAATACATACAGCTTTCACTTTAGCTATGATTATATTATCTGATAAAAAAGGAAAGAAGCCGATAGGCGTGCATCTCTCACATAAAACTATGTGTATTGTATCTAGAATGCGTTTCCTGTAGGAGTCCTTTTACTCCACTCTAATTTACTTCCGCTTTCCCTCATCTCTACCTAAAAAAAGAACAGCTTGTAAACACTTGTACTCCCTTGCATCTCTTCTGTTCCTCCAATCAATCCCGTGAGACCGCACTGCTACACAACTTTGTACATGAATATGCATTCAAACTCCCATACATTGTTTACAATACAGTTTACCAAAGATGGTATTCAAGTATATGACAGTAGCATGTTGTCATTCCTTTTCTCGATGCTTTCACGTTCAAGCGTTTTTTGCTCCGTATTCCAGTGAGACAAAGTAAACAAAGAGGCTCTCTTCCTGAGTGAGTGAACAAGGATGATTGTGCAATTGAAGGAGGAAAAAGGATTGGATTTTGGAGGTTCCTCGCTTTCTCTTTCAAAGGTAATATACATATTGCACGCATGAACGTACCGACGATGTAATTCCCACGTTTTTACTGTTATGATTACCACTCTTATACAGGCGGTATGATTATTACACTTTATTATGATTATTCTCTCCCTATTTTTGTGCATAATCATCACATCACTATATAGGCTCTCTATCTTTGCCTTCTATGCACATTCCCTACCGGGTGCATTGTGATATCACAACGTTGCAAACAGGATATTAAGGCACATCCACAGAGGAGCTTTTCAACAATGTTGGTGAAAGTGGAGTTTTGTAATGGCAATTTTATTTAAAGAGAGCGTGTATACAACACAAAACAACAAACAGCTCCTCTCCTCTCTCAAACTGCCTTCTATTTCCGTCCTCCGAGACAAGCATTAGGTGGTCCCATGCTGAGAATAAATGACCAACATGTGACCATCCAAACAAAGAAAAAAACTACCTAGCTTCAAACATAGCAGCGATATCAGTTCCGTTCCCCGTATTGTACATGTACTTTCACCCATCGTCCAACTTTCTCCTCGGTGCTCACTCCAAAATTTAAATAGAGTGGAGAATAACTGTCGACTCCTCCATACAATGCTAATGCTCCCTACTTTATTGTGAAATAGTGCTCATTTCCTAGTAGGAAAAAAAGGGAATGAGAATAATAATTTCTCATTGTTGGGGAAAAATGGCGGAGAGAGCACACGAAAAATGGGATCGTTTACATATCCATATGAGCCCCAGAAACAGCAGATGCACTTTGTATTTCATAAACCTGCACTGCTTTTCCATCCCATTATTCCTACCCATCTTATTCAACACCGGGTATAATTATTCATACACAAAAACACTATTAAAACGGTGTAAAGAGGGCTCTGGAGGGCATTCAACTGTTTTAATGATTTCTGAAGAATATATCTTTGTAAATATATCCGTACTTTCGGCTATATATTTTCTATATATTATTTATAAAGGGTTCGTTTGCAGTGTACATAAACACCTTCATGAAATAAGCAAAGGCAGCATGGCATCCAGTTGATTAATGAAATGGCCACGATTATATAGAATGTATTCTGGGAAAATCCGCTTTGGAAAATCATAAACTTTTCAGTGGTTTATGATAAAAGATTAAAAACATTCATTGAATGGAGGCTTCATTACATTTTATGTCGTGGAAGAAACGGCGTAATGCCTGGATCCTATAAAAACATTCCAGGGGGAACGATATATTTGGCTGGGAGGCATATATCAAATTCCAATCCTGAAATAATTGAAAGAACTTACGGCTATGAACCTATTCCGTGTAAATCTCTAACTAGTACCTACGTACATGCATGTTTGTCATTTACATAAAGTTTCCTCTAGCACGAGGGAGGGGATGACTCCATCCGGAAAAAAATATTTAAATCCTATCCTGCTTTCATCTCAAACCACATGACAAGCCACACATACATGTAATCTCGTCCACATTTATTTGCTCAGGGGAGACCTGTGACTACTTAACATGTGTGGGGATCGACTAGTGTTGTATTTGTAAAATGCAAATAACAAATAAATGGGAGAAAGTAGCCTCTGGTGTGGTAGTATATGGCATGGCATTTTGGAGGGTGGGGTACTTTGCATCGCTTTCCTAGGAAGAAATATTGTATTCATTCCATTCAAGGAATATTTATGCGTTTGGCAGTTGATTAAAATGTGTATAACATTATTTTCGCTCTCTTTCAGCTCTCGCAACATTTTTCCTGTATTTACACATCCATAGTTGTGTTGTGTTAACCACATCTGTTTGTGTTTTGCTTTCTTGCAATTGTCTGTGTTTGAAAATGATGATGATGATATGATGAGAAGGGGAGGAGAAACTGGTGCCTCCGGCGTTTTCTACTCACAAACAGGCATTTAGCAACCTAATATCCACTTTTAGCTCCCACGAGAGCATACTCATCCTCAAATTCATACTTGAGCTTCATCATCATCATGATCGTCCTACCATTCTCATTTCTCTCTCTCGTTTTGTGCACTACCAAGCACGAAAAGTTTTTAAGCTCTGCGTTCGTTGTAATATTGCAAAAGCTTTCTCTTCCATCCTCCCCACATGTAGAACGAGGGAAAGTCGCTTTACTCCAGTTTATCTACGTGGTCTGGTCACATATCATCTTTCTCTCTGTTGCCTACTTTCTCTCAGTCTCGATGCCAAAAGGATCAGGAGCGAGAGAGGGAATTAAGCAATTTCTTGGCTTTCCTTTTACCTCCAGATTTTCATGGTAATTAATGGCTTCCTTCGTGAACCAATAAATGACTTAAGCTTTTTGTGTGAAACAAGGAGACACATCCGCTCATTCTTTCCTCCTTTCTTTAATCCTCCTCTCCGCCTTATATAACTATGATAATAATAATGTAGGCTGTTTTGAGAAAATAATAAATTACATGGGGAACAGCCTAGTTTTCTCTTCCAACATAGTAGCCTCCTTCTACCGAAAGTACTACTACATTATCTTTCTCCCAGGCTTACTTGCGGTAGCTCCTACTTAAGAGAGATGAGATGATCCACATTCACCTAATAACCATTTTTATATGCTGCTTTTTCAAGGAAAAAACAACGAGTTGCCGGCGTGTGAGAGAGAAGCAAAAAATTGGGAGCGAGAAAATAATGTTTTCATTACATTCCTGTAATTTATTATTTAGAGAACGCGTGTGCACACAGCCTACTCACTTGTCTGGAAAGCATGTCGAGTGAACCCTTAAACATGAAGAATTGAATAAAGAAAGGAGTTTAGAGAAGCGTCATTCTCATCATCTTCTTAAGAACAACAACAGCAACATTAGCAACAGCAGTTTTTGTTGAACTGCTCCTTGTTAATAGCACGAAATAAAAGTAAAAGTGGAGGATGGCACTACTGACAACGTATATTTATATACTTTTACTCATTGTCAGCCAAAAATGATGATGGTATGTAGGAAGGGTATGTATTTTTCACAGTCAACTCAAGAAAAAGAATACACATTGTGGAGTGGATGAAGATGGAATGGAGGGCAAATTACATGCCACCCTCTTTGTTGAAATTTATCAATGAAGGAATAATGGGCTGCTTTATTCCTTGTTAAATATTGCTTCTCCTCCCCTTCTCTCCACGCCTTGGCCTGACTCTCACTCACTCAACAAAATGAAAGACGATGGAATAACTCTCGTTCATTGGAAGCTGCTACCTATATAACAACATTGTTTTCGAAATAGGGAAAAACTTTTATTGGCAATCTGTGAAAAAGTTTTTGTTCGTTGAGCGTGTATATTTAGCGTAGTTATTATCTTGTAGTTGAAGCATGCTTTCACATAAACTCCCTCACATGAACAAGAAAAGATGATGATAATTCATAACTTGCTACTTTGGCAGTAGAACGAGAATCGATTCTCTTCGTTTCATTCTCCTCTTTTTGGAGTGGTGAAAGCTATAGTTATAAAGCCATTAGCTGTTAGCTCATCCTTGGTTGCTGAGTACGTCGAAGGATGATGATGGTGATGACATGGGAGGATGTGAAATGGAGGCGGCGACAAGGAAGACGACGCCAAACTCCGAGAAAACGGCACAAGTTTAGTGTAACAACGATTTGGTTTAGTACAACACACTTTTCTCCTCAAAACACGCGAGACAAGACCATTCTGATCCGCTCATGGAGCTCATGCTCTTCATATTATTTTTTGGGAGAGAGAAAGTTGAGAAAAACTTTTTAATTCTGTCCTTCTCTTCGTGATCATCGTCATCATCATTGTCATATCAGAGAATTAAAAAACTTTTCATCATAAAATCCTACCGCATATATTCTTTTGCGTTTGGATATATATGTGGTAAGGGCGCATTTCAACACAATGCTGGTATTTGTATTTTTATCTCAGAAACACAATCCACTCTCCTTGTATACACATTAAGTGATGATTTTTCGCATTAATGTCATCCCATATAGAATGTCTCTTTCGATTATGATGGCTTTCTCCTTAGAAAATCATTTTGCGTTTAGAAAACACTCATATATAGCGTGCTTCTTAGCAAAAATCTTTACCTCATTTTCTATCCTGGAACTAATGCGATGCTAAGGACTTGGAAGAGTGTTCTTGTCAAAACACCATCATCAAAAGATTTCCACAAAACAGCTTAAATGACTATATAATTTGGAAGAGGATAATAATATGGAAGAAAGGAAGGGAAAGTTTTGGAGAGGAAAATAATGTTTGTAAGGACAAAGATTAGCTTGTCCTCGTCACCACTCCTAATACTACTGTCGTTTTCCCATTAAAGCTAGTGAAGGAACGCTACTGGGTAATAGTATAGTAATAGGTGGCTGGAGGCGCTCCTCAACTTTTCTCATCATCTACACATAAATTGTGTACAAGACAAGGATAATTCCACTCAACCCTTTGTCTCTCATGGATGCTTCACAAGAGTACAAAATAATAAGTTTTTATAGGAATGCAAATAGGGTAGGTTTGGAATATTTGAATTTTTTTTGTTGCACTTCAGTGCAGATAATGTATTATTTATATAATTGAAAACTAAAGCAGGGATTAGGTTATAATAAAAAAATGGGCGGTATGTAAGAAACAATATTCAACAGAATTGTGGAATTTAGAGTTTAGAATTCAGGTGAGGTAAATTGAACTTTGTCAAATTTATCTGACTAATTTTGTGGTTACAAAAAGCCACGACTTTGAGAGACAAACTATTACAGTTGAAACAAGGAGTATGAAGTGCAGTGTCATCACATGAACAAAATGCTACCAACACTACCAGCCCCACATGAAGAGAAGAACACGTTGAGTGAGATACTTTGCAAATTTTGTGGGTGCAACGCAACTGGCTAACCACAAGAGACACGTCGATTTACGTTTAGACTTGGTAGGGGTTCGTCAAATTTTAATGTCGACCGCGTACAAAGAACCGTTAATATTTCTTGAAGCATGCTATCACTCATATCATTCTACTAGGGTTTCCACTGCAAATATCTTAAGTTAGCAACAATTGAACTAAATCGTACAGGTAATCGAGCTTGCAGTGTCAAACGAATCGTGTTCGTGTCTTTTTCAGCTGTATTGTCACCGGATTCATGATTCGCACCCAAATCTAAACAACAGATGTGTCCACTATATTTCATGGAGACTTTTCTGTTTCTCCTGCACCTTCACGCTTCATCAAAACCGACCTGAAGTTACACATCATTTACTTTCACACACTCCATTTCCAAACAACGTTTCTTTGAAACAACTATTGCTGTAAGCTTTACTATTTGTCTCGTCAACAACATGGCTTGTTCTTTACATTATAACCAGCATCCCATTACTAATATTACATTATCAATGTAAAATTTTCACCGCCAGGTTGCGTATGAAATGTGAATTTTTGAAATTCCAGTCTATCAATTGAAATAATCCCTGGAACAACAACGCTTAAAACAATCAATAGCCTTTAATATTTTAAAAATCGCAACTCAGTAAGTTGTTGAAGTAGCAAACGAATGTCATCAGTCCAGTTAAGTTCATAATTCAAACATTTTTCTTGATTTACCTAACATTCTTATCCAGTTCCAACCAACTCATCTATTCGATCGATAAAATATATAATTTTTTTTAGAAAATCCAGTTGGCGTATGAGCAAGCCACTCTTTACACACTTCAATGACATAACTAATCAAACCGCACTATTCCCTATCGTTCTCATTTTATCTGGCATCATTTTTCATGGCACGTTTGCTCATGTACGCCATTCTTTCAAAAGTCCTTGGCAGCTTTAATAGTCAGAACATTTACCCAAAGCAAATATACCCATTGGGCATCTAACAACCTTTAATCTTTTCTCTTCCCCCTCAAAAATAGCAATGGCTTTCTGCACTTCAGTATTGAGTCCGCAAAGCCTTTGGTTATTGTTCCGCCCAACTCTGCATTCAGAGCTGAGCACCGTTCTTCCCCCAGTTATTTATTTTGAATAAATTGAATTTTTCATTCTGAATTGAAATGGACTTCTCCTCCCATTCATCAACATTCATTCATGCAATCGACCTGCCAATAATACATGTCATCGCCGTATCTACAATGTAATACACTCAGAGTCCAAGTACCACCCATGCACACAACTCACTTTCCCTTTCCCCTGCTCATTTATTTCATGACATGAGCTATATTTTGAATTTCGGAGTAGGATGTTACCACCACTATTCCAATGGATTTGCATGGGAATTACACATTGTGTATTCACTCTCCGTCCATAACTACCAACTCAATCTGCTTTCCCGGCTGGATTTCATTTGATTACTCATATTTACTTCACCATTCCATCCTCACCACAGCTCTCAGCATCATCGCTATGATGTCTATAATTCTGGGTGAGAAACACATGGACCATATCATCGTCATCATCATATGCCACTCGCTAGCTGCCAGCCACAATTATTAGCATTGAGTTCAGAGTGGAGTAGTAGTAAAACCAATAAAAATAAAACAAAAGTTAGCATCATTTCAATACACGGCGCTACTACTCCTGTTCTGCTCCAGGCAGGAGACAAAAAACTGTGGAGAAGAGGAAGCTCATGACAGATTCATCTCAATACAATATTTTCTGGTGAGAGGGAATTAAGACTAAAGCCAGAGCGTCATTGATGGCGTGTAGTTTGGTACTCTGCCCATTAAGCCCTCTCCAATAAAATTTTATGAGCTGTTACTGTCCTAACCAAAAACGGAAGGGAATTATAGCATGACTCCGTTCTATATGGGCTTTTGTCACACACACACACTCTTGAAAAGGCTACTATACCTACTTTCATAGATACTTGAGTTTGAAAAAAATGCTTCAGTTCTCAATTCTTAATTCCTCAACAGTGTTTGTGGTTTCAATAAATGAAATGTAAAAAAGTTAGAACTATATAATATGCTATTCTCATTTCGTACGTCAAGTCACTGATGGATCTTGTTGAGTTGCTCTCAAAATTGAAGTATGATGTGATGAGCAACATTTCTTTTTGTCTTGTTAGAGTGTGTTTTTCCTTTTCCCAGACAGACTTGACGATTATATTTAGTCTATCGTATGCAATGACTAATTGAGGAAGGAAAATGAAGATGTTCCCACGGGATGTGATGAAGCCTCTGTTTTTCTGTGAGAAAAAACATAAGGATGAACCAAACCAAGAATGTCCAACGAAAATGAGTAGTAGCTGTCTAACTATGACTGCAGCAACTCAAGAAAAAAAATCTATATGGGAAGTGGAGTGGAAGCTTATAAGACAGACAGAGTTTGCGTAGGTACTTTACAACAGATATCGGATATCCATCAAATGTAAATAAGAGCACTCCACGAGTTGGAAGGAAAGATCACATAATGCTTCGTGTATCCTATCCTCATTCTCAACATCGCATCATCTCCTCTCATTTGCTTCACTTCACTTGCATTTCTCATCATTTGACTCATTCCTTCGCCTGGGTAGGTTTTTTCTTGGAAAAACAAGGAAAGAAAACTGGGCCGGATTCTGCTGATAGTCTACATCGGATTGGAATGGAGTTCCTGTCATTACAAGTTTTCCACTGACGATGCTGAAAAATGTAGGCTCTTCCATTTTCTCCCTTTTAAAAGCTTTCATTTTCCTTTTCATTTCCCATTTTGATCATAAACCTCCAATTATATCACATACGCTCCATGTCACTTTCCAACCCAATCTTTTTCTCTCAGTCTCATCTCCACCATTCATTCATTCAGGTTGGGTTTGGAATCGTCAACTTTTTATCTTTGTTTTTACAAGACACTCACAGTTTTTAAGGAGAACATGAAATTTAATGAAATGAGTGATGCTGCTACACCCAAAAATTGTAGTTTGTGTTGTTGTCAAGAGCAAGAGAAAGGAAATAAAAGGTTTTAGCTTCTGCAGTCCCCGCGTCGAAGATATGATGTACAGAAAAGAATTGAATTGAAGCAATAAATAGCATGATTGTCAGAGAATGAGTCTTTGTATTGCGTAATATAATATCAGCATGCTACAGCCACATCCTCGTCCTCAGAGCCAAGGCTTGTTTTAAGATGAAAAGGAATAAGGGACCAACTAAAAGAGGACGAGAACGACAGAGATGAAGAGAAACAAGAGAAATCAATACCTTTTTATTCTCCTCTTTTTTCCTTTTTAGGTTCCCCCCGCATCCCTGCATTCCATGAAAATGACAGAAAAGGAAGGATGCGAAAGAGAGAGAGAGAGAATCCTCCATGTTCACTTTAACTTTGCCAAAGTCCTCCTTTGATATATAAAAGAAAACATGTAGCAGGAGACCAAGAGCAGACGAAAACGAGAGCTACAAATGTATATCTATCTCTCCACTATTTGAGCAGTTGAGTAAAGAGTCATGGTTGGAATTTTCTTGCTTTCCATTTCTTGAGGATTTTTCTTGCTCCTTCAATTCCAATTTCGTGAGGAGGAATGAAAAAACCAGGAATAGCTCTACTACTACTACTAGACTACCATGATGCCAGCCCGCCGCGTGTGTGTGCGTTGTTAATGTGCAGCCAAGTAGAAGCATTTCAGAGAGAGAGCTGAGGAGCTGGGACTAGTAGGAGAAAAATATGTATCACAATGAAGATCTGGTAGTGTCAGCAATATCTACACATTCCCCAACCATTACTGCCGCCATTAAACCCTATATGACTGGAAAGGGAAGGTAATATTGTGTACCGCCATGCTTTACTTCAGAATCGATCCTATTCCTAGTTTCTGGCCATCTTGTCCAATATTTAGTGGAGCTGGACACTTTTGCCATTTGGGTAGGACATTGTAAATGTCTATATTTCTAGCAGCGCATACCACTACCACCATCATGTGAAGTTATTGGATCTGTCAGCCTTAAAACAATGGGAGCTTCCTTAGCATGCAATTCTCTTCCTTGGTAATTGCAACTTATTATGTAATTTTAGACTGCTGGAGTAATAGCAAAGTGTGTAGAGACTAAATGAAGTCAAGAGCGGTTAGAACAGCTTTATAAAGCTATTAGACTTTGCTCTGTAGTAACGATGTCGTTCATGTCATTCCAAACAAGTGGGTTGGTTGGGAATAACGTTCATGCAAAATATAAAGGAACAACTAATATTATGTAATCGATGAACACGTTCTACCGCTTTAGTTGTCAATTCACAAAACTGTTTACGCACACCGAAAACAAACATACTTTTCCTCCAAAAAGTTACGTAAACTTCCCCTGAAACGACAACATATGTTGCCTCAAGCTCCGCTGACTGACTATGTATGCATTTTTCATATCAATAAAAACTGAGTTATGTCTACTTTCTCTACATATTTTTGTTCAACCTCTTTCGCTTTCGTCCTCCATCTCCTCCCTCCCAGAGCAAACCCAAAAGCTTGAAGCAGCTCCACAGGAGGCAACCAGAGTCGAAAACAAGCTGACACGAGAAAAAAAAGTTTTCCCTGGCTCAGCACTCCTCTCTCTTGAAAAAAGTTTGATCGCTTTTGAAACCAAATATATATATCCTTGAAGTGAAGTCACTTTTCCCTCCTCCAAAAAACCAACTCCCAACTTTCCCATTTAATCTTCTGCCAAAGTTTCCCGTGCGTAGCAAGCAAAGCAGAGGAGAGCGGTTTTGAAGATTTTGGATGTATGTACTACCATATACTAGATATATTTATCCAACTCTGGTGACCAGACCCTCGCTCGCTAATGCAGCCCCCATTTAATGCTGCATCCCATGTTTCAATGATACGTGATTGTTTGCAAAGATAAAATATATAATGGTATTTACATTAGAGGAGACCGGTCTTGTACTCCATGTTTTTGCTGTTGCTCAACGTCAACCCTGTAATGCCACTAGTTTGTCGGGATCGGGAGAGAAAAGCATCTCTCTTTCTCTCTTTTGCTAGTAAAGTAATGTGTCACTGCCATGCCAAGTATTTTCCACTTGTATCCTAACGCAACATAACATAACGCAATACCATTTTTTCTTTCTCCTTCGCTACTCCTGTTAGCAGAGTGGAATGGGCAAGAAGACGCGCACACTGGATCTCTTTTGCAAGACGAAAGTTTATAGGAGGACAACATGACATTAGCTTGAGCTATGAGGGTAGAAGCAAAGCCAGTCAAACCAACAAGTATTAAAGTAAGTCGGTGAGCAAGAGAAAGAGAGAGAGAAATCCTTCAAGCTGGATGATATGCATTATATTATTCTGTATTGTGTACACAAAGAGTAGTAGTAGTAATGGTAGCAGTGAAATGGACAAGACTTCACTTTCCTCTCTTTTCGTACCCAAGAGATATTTAGTGAAAGTGGCTACCTACATCCTTCTCCTCATAATAATACATCTTGTGCTCTCTCTCTTTGTCACTACTGCCGCACAAGAGAGAAAGTTCCAGTGAGCTGGTCCACACAGCAAAGTGAATGCGAGCCAAAGGAGAGAGAAGAGAAGATGGAGAAAAGCAACAAAAGATAAATTGTAACGAGTACATTTTATTTTTGTTTGTGTCGCTCGCTCCCTTCTCGCTCAGTCATCCTCATCGTCCCCTTCATACGGCTCGGCTGTACTCTTACTTAGACGGAGACTCTGTTACAGCTTCATACTTTATGAGCTCTTTCATGTTCATCATGATCAAGGAGCAGGAAAACTAAATTTTTACTACACTCTTTCTCTCCTCTCTCCGTCTTCATCTTGGTAAACAATGCATGGGAGAAACAAAGGAGGATATTTACTTCCAAACCCTCTGATATCCATCCATCCACCATAATATGTAATATGCTCATAACCCAACAACTCTATAATTTTCGTATAAACATATTAGCTAGATAGTCTGCTATAAAATGAGTTGGCTTTGGCTTTCCTTTAGTATAGTTTCTCTCCAAAATCCTTCGACCGACTTTACAAGAACTGAAAACTTTTTTTTTGGGTAGAAAGTTTCATATTTCCTGTGTCTTGGCTTCCCTGCTGGTCAAAAGCATGTCATTTTTAAAGCAACTTGACATGAAATGAAGCTCTCCGCTTGACACTAACTTCATTTATCACCATGTTGCTTCCCATCAAGAGCCAGCGAGACTCACTCAGACGAGACACAGACTGTGCCGAGAACGTGAGTGTGCAAAAATCCTTAAAAATCAATAGGAATTTTAAAGGCGGAAAACCTAATGTTCCCTAGTTTGTAGAAGCTTAACTAATTCCAAGTATATTTCATAGTTGATGATCATCATCATCATGATCATCATCATTCAACCATCCTGATCCTCACCCACTCCACTCACAATCAGCCTATATAGCCTCCAGGAGTTTTGTCCCGCGTCTTGTTTGTATTACGTCATTCACCCGTTTGAAAAAAGAAACATGGGTTCACGTCTGCCAAAAATTGAATTTTCCCAAGTGGCCCTCTCCTCTCGTGTACTATGTTATGCGTGTGTATGACCGCGTACATGCCTACGGTACATGTAAAGTCCGAAAATGTTGGCAGTGGCGGTGTTGGATAGATAAAACATGTTGTGTTGCATTGCAACTCTCCTATTTCCACCTACCCCCGTTAATTTTACATTAGTCCAATGAATAAATGGCCATAAAACAATGTGGAGGTCTTCATGTATGAGCTGCTCTGGTCCTGCCAGGAAAAAAAGATTCCGCCAGACCTTTCACAGAATTCCATGAATTCTTAAACAATTTGCTTGGAGGTTCCAGCATTTCATTTTCTTTACCAAAAATATAAGGTAGAAAAATGGCGAGGCGAGGCTAGTAGCCGTCTCAATCGTGGTGTGGTTTGGTGTATGGAAAACCGGTGGGCTTGTGAGAGAGAAAAAAACTTCTGAATCTCTCCAAATCCAAAGTTTCTGTGTGTTCTCCAGGGATTCAAGGAATATTATGGGATGGACGTACGTGGAAAGAGAGAGAGGGACGGTGAATGAACATGAATGAAATCTTTTCTCTACGTACGAGATTCTGGCCAAGCGCGAAAAGGAAAATGGGGAAAGATGAAGATGATGAAGATGATTTCCGCACGGTTGGTCAACATTCTCTCGATTGAGAAAACACTGCACAGAGCAGAGCACAACCAGCCGCTTTAACCTTTTGCTCGTCCTCCTCTTTTTAGATATCAAGTGAGACACTGGAAATTTTCATGGTGGTCCTCATCCTCAAAATGCAGATATATTATATCACCGGCTACTACTTACCATATACATACGCAGTTCGTAACTTTGTTTCAATAGCATATAGTACCATAAAGTAAATCCAAAGCCAAGCCAGACGAGACCAGTTCATGTTCAAAGTGTCTTCATTTCGCCTAGCAAAATATTATATCCTACAACATGACAAAAGTCTGCTCCAAGGAAGGCTACCGTCATATATACTACTGCCACTACTTTTTATCTTTTCGCATGAATTACAGGGAAAATCCTCATAGAACAAGCTTAATCGCCTTTCTTATTCCAATTCCAACATTCCGTTCGCTCCCAGCTCTTCCACACATTCACATGCAGTGCACAGCAGCGAGACTCCAATCCAAATAGAAACTCCTTCTCGCCTTTCCACTTTCAGTTTAAAAAAAATAGGTACATACATAAATATTATCCATCTCCATATAGTTCTTTTTTAGGACACACAATAAATGGGAAAACGATAAGAAACAATGAACATGACGACAACGACTCTTGATTCTAAAAGAGCTATAAATTCCTTAGTCTGGGAAAAATATGTTCTCTAATTAACATTTTCCTTCGTCTACTACATACTACTGGAGATTGGAACAGGACTTGAGTTTTTATTTCGTCCTTCCTTGAATTTGTATCAGAATCTTACTAATCCAACATGATCATCTTCAACTTTCTAGTTGAGTCGAGCCACTCTTTCGGAAACTCGTAATGGTTTCTAATTTTCAGCGGAAAAAATCAAATTGTATGGGAGTCTCCGCGAAATATATGTATATTGCAGTTCCATTCCACTCCACGATATTGTTATTAGTTTGCTTGCGCAGAAAAAAATGCAACATTTAAATTCATCCAGCGAAGGACTACTACACACTAAAGTGGAGGGAAAGTTTTTACACATTTTTCACTTTGCTTGCGAGAAACTAAATCCATTTCCTCTCAGGCAGGATCCTCACTCAAGTCGATGGAAAGGAGGAGCTACTTATTGCTGCTCCAATGCAATGGAATGCAATCGAAGGGAACGAGAAACATTCTCATTTTTCTTTTCTAAAGCCAAAATCTCATCTTCACGACTAAACAAAAGGATTAGAAAAGAATGCGGGGATCTGAAATTTTCCAACGCGAAGCTTTCTCGAAATTTTAAAGAATTAATACTACTGGTTTCAAAGCTTGCTAAACTCGTTATGATTCTCTCAAGCTCATTCAGCATTCTGAGAGTGAAAGCAGATGTATGGATTATGGATTTTATTATGAATAAACGAAGATCACGTGTGACAGTGAAAGATATTGGAAGGGATGGATTTTTTTCAGAAAAAGGGAGAAGCCACACATGTCGTATTACTCCTGCTTTTGAGAAAGATGAGAAGCGACAATGTAATGAGTTGAAGTTGAGCCTCTATATATACTTTCTCCCTCGCCTCTTCAATTCGTTGTCGATTCTCATTTTCATTCTCATCTTACGGAGGGATCCATGTTCGTGTCATCCTTTTCTCAGCTTTCTCCCTTTCAGCTCACTCAACAAAGCAAAAATGCCATTTCATATTGACATCACTGTCCTATCACCATCTTATGTATCTATTTTAGTAAATGTCTGTGCATTTGGCATTTCCTTTTTTACTCAGTCGCTCTCGTTTTTTTTCTGTAGTAGAAAGTAGTTTGCGTTTGCACTAAAACATTCAAGTGTTCTCCTTCTCATTTATTCCTTATGCCCACCATTTTTTCTTCGAATGAGCAAAGTTTTTGGGCTCATTCCATGAGAAATTCAAAAGCTTTTAATGGGATCATTGCCCACGACCATGATCACTTTAAATGCGGTGCGCCTTCTCATTCAAAAAACCCTTTATTCCTTTTCCCCACTCTCCCTCAGCAGCATCATCATCAGAAACATGGCAGAGAAGCAGCTTATTTTTGTAGATACGAACGAGGATCGTCACAAATTTGTAGCGGAATTGCAGCAAAACAATCGATTCCTTTTTTCTCTTTTATCTTTAATGGTCGTACATACATTTTGCCATTTCTTTGGACCGCTCGACGGTCTGCTGGCAGCAACCAACAAGCTAAGAAAATCAATGAAACGCATGAGAAGCTACCCAGCTCCCGTGTATTGTTATAGGAAAGATAAAATTTATGCACAAAATAATATCAATAATTTCCTGTAATGCTTTAGATAAAGATGCTGCTCTCCCGTCTTCACCTTCACCGTTATCATTTTAGCCACCACCACGTGTGTGTGACTGGTGGAGCAGACAAGAAAGGATTTTTTGAGCGGAGAGAATGTTTCTACTTAAAAATGGTAATGGCTCCGGAGAATGTTGTGGAAATTGAACATTTCACTCGGCACAGCACACATTTCCTCTCGTTTTTACAGCCTCCGATATAAAACCCGCTCATATAAGGCTTTAGGTATACAAAGATGATATGTATTCGATCCAAGTTTTCCCTCTTCCGTTTTTATACCCCGTAATAATAATATTAATCAAAAGGGAAGGAGACGAGAAAGTTGGGAGAAAAATCGAAACGTAGTGAACAGCGTATAAGCTATACACATATGTATGTGTTGGGAAAGGGTAGCAATATAGAAATGGCGAATGGGAGGCAGTAAAAATCAGAGTCCTATTTTTTTGTAAGGTGTATATTGTACATAAGTCGAGGAAGATTGGATTTGAGTGTGGTGTTAGGGTAGGAAAAGGAGGACGGAAGAGTTGGCGGTGTATGACGCTCATGATTACCTTCATGATGACACCTTATATATCCTATATATCTCAAAGCTATCATAAATGAGGCAGTGTGTAACTTGACTTTCACAAGAAGAAAAGAAAGTATACCACATGAAGCAAGTTGTCCCATCATCATCATCATCTTATCCGTATCAATTTTTGAGAAGTGACGGGAGAAAGTGCAAAGGCAGAGGCTGTCATCTCTAATTCTTCAATAGAGGCAGAAAATGGCACCCTTGTAGGTTGCTCGAAAGGATAGGAAAAAGTGGTACTTTTACTCCCAGGATATATCCCCATCAAACATCTTTCGGCGTCAATAAAACGTCTCTAGTTTGTCTCTCTCCCTGCGTGTGAGAGTCGCTCCGTTTTTAATGAATATGCATAGAGCAGCAACCAAGGAGCTTGCACATCAGGAGAGAAAGTGTCACAGGATATATGCGAGCCCCTTTTATAGTATCTCTCGTTGTTTGTGCCTTCAAGGCAGGTTGGCTTGGCTGGGCTTGTATACTCCTTTTCCTTGTATATAATCTCCTCTCTTATATTTCACTCCAAATGCAGGAGAAGGAAAACCACTAAAGCGATCTCGTTTGGCAGCATCTCCTCTCTCTCTATAATGCACCTAAGAATGGAATCTAGAGGTATGTGCATTGCGCCTATTATGTATTTGCTCTTTTCTTGCTTCGGCTGTTGACTTTTGCCATGTTCCCATTCTTCAC
The DNA here is from genome assembly GCA_001718145.1 of Orchesella cincta. Classification (NCBI taxonomy): domain Eukaryota; kingdom Metazoa; phylum Arthropoda; class Collembola; order Entomobryomorpha; family Orchesellidae; genus Orchesella; species Orchesella cincta. The sequence goes on from LJIJ01000414.1 coordinate 35,829, forward strand.
GTAGCAGCACACACTTCACTTGCAGTAAAGAGGAGAGAGAAGAAGCCTATTTCCGCTTGAGATTTATCTCCTCACGAGGGAACCAGCTTCGTTATTGGATATTGGCTCATGATGACATGATTCCATCCTCTTGCTATTTTTTTCGAGCTGGAAAAGGGACTCGCTGTCTAGCCGGCTTTTATAAAGTGGAGGACAAAACGTAGCTGAAGCAAAATTCCAATACCATATACACAGCAGCAGCAGCATCGTTTTCACTATCCTTTTTACATTAAATTTATATCTTGTTTGTTTACCTCCGTTCTACTTCTTTCTCGTTATGGTGGGGGTTGTATGGAGGAAGCAGAAAAATGAGGAAAAAAAGCAATGCATTCCAAACTTTATTTCGAACCATTATATCACATTATAGACTAAGGCTTTTTTATCTGCGCCAGAGGAATAACGATGAGCGAGGAGGAAGGTGACTATTTCTTGTAAACCTCAACCGGAGCTAAGCCTGTGGAGAGGAAAAATCTTTCGTAGGATTACTGTCCTTACTGGCTTGTACGAAATGCAGCTTCAGTCAAAGCTTATACCCTCCAACCTTCCGTCTTCAAGTGTGGTGTTATGCATTTTGATTTTGGCCTGAACCAACGCCAAGTGACTACAGCAAAAGCTTGCATGGAGATAAAGTAGATAATCCAATGAAAAGTAGAGGAAATGAGGTTGATAAAGAGGTGACGGAACGGAGATGCCTTTCGATCGTATTAGCGCGATAGTTATTGGCGGAAAATTGTAATTTGGATAAGTTGCTAACTTTGAAACCAGAAAATTTTTTTTAAAGCACATTATTTATTATCAAGCGAAGTTAGGTATACTTGCGCTTACTTACGAGGAACTTAGCTCATCGCATGACTTAACAATTTCGTATTCAGTAGTCGCATTGGGAATAGAAAACGAATAAAACAAGTAAATTTTTCTTATGGCTGCTACGCATGATTAAAAATATATAGTATTGCGGAAGTTCAACCGGGCTTTCAAGTTTTAAAAGCTTTAGGATTCAGGATTAAAAGACGGGAAACAGGATAAAACGTGACAGTCCTACCTAAGGAATTTACACGGTTTAGTGGTTCGTAGGTAGCTACGCATTCACTCTGACATACAATTGAAACTACAATAGTTTGAATAGTTTTTGTTGTTATGATCTCGCAAACGTTCAATTAAAATTTTGTTCGTAAAATAGGAAACGGAAAGAACGAGAGCCCTACCAAGTGTGAGCGTTATGTAAGTAGACAGGCGACAAAAACGGAGATAGGATGAGGACTAAAATGGCAAAAGTTTTTATTTCTTGAGCAACGCACGACTAAAGCACTAGTTAAAGAAGGAAATCGTTTACTCTGCACAGTTCTGAAAACTCGTCAGTGATCCCGGAACAGACGTTGTCAGTGTTGCGGTGTAATGTGAGTAAAAGTTTATTCATCACCGTTTCTTGGATGATCATCGAGCTAATACAAAAGTAGTTGAGAGAGAGAGACGCAGTAAGTTAAGTACAGTAAAGTAGAATGTAGTAAAGAGAAGCACTTTTTTCTTCTTTCTTCAACTCCCTCGGGAGCTACATGCATGAATACTTCTGACTTTTTCTTTCTCTTCCACAAACACACAAAAGAATAGTGTAATAGAAGGATAAACCCTATATGAATGTGTGGAGATGAGGATATAAAAACGGAGAAAAAATGTTTTTCTCTGCAGAGCCAGAACCTTGCTACTTTTTCTCTTTTGTGCATTTTAACTCTTCCTTACACTGCGTTAGCTTACAATGTTGATGATGAAGAAGAAGAAGAGCAGCAGCAGCGTTTTTAACTTGTTCCCTTTTTTTGCTAGTTTTCTTTCCTCCATTTTTGGGGCATCAACAGCAACAAACTTTCTCTCTCATGTTTGGCCATGAATCAGGTTAATCTGAATATTTAATGGATTGCACATTCTCTCTTCTTTCCTCCTTCCATTGAAAATATTTTGTCGCTCATCCCAACCCATCGTTTCCTTCACTATCTACTATATATCTTCGTATCCTGCAACGACTCAACTTTCACTTTAGCATAAAAATGGATTATTGAACAGGGAATGGAGGGAAACCATATTTTCATACATATGCTGCTGACTTTCTCTTCACCAATTCAGACGGAAAATCCATAACTAACTTCCTCAATGCTTCTACTTCTTTTTGTATATCATGATGATCATCGTCATCAACAGCAGGAGCATCATCACCATCCTCTGATGAATAATGCTTTGTCAGCAGCAGCGCGAGGTGCAGCTGAGACTCCAGACTGTAAAACCATCTTGTTTCCCACCAATACCACCGCTTTCACCACACTATTTTGTTGCAGTTTCCTGTGCTCCGAAAACTTTTGCACTTTGCCATTTCCTACGTAGTAGTAGTAAAACTCGTAGTTTTCATCTGTTTTCTCCGTCTCTCTGCTCTGCATTGCTTTTTTGTTTGTCTTTTATACAAAGCCGAGTATATATACGTTCCTCGAGGGGGGAAAACAGAGCAGCGTACTCCTTTTGTATGCTGAGTAATGAGATGCAAAACTTTGGGAAAAGTGCTCAGCCAAAACAACAACAAACAAACAAACAAAAATTTCAACTTTTTACTGTGCTCTCCCTTCCCATATACATAGCTTGAATGAAAAGTGCCTACTTCTTACGGCTGAACACTAATTGTGAGCAGCCACCAGAGCATGACAAGAGGAACAAATAACAGTACAAATTAAGAGTGGCTTTTGACTGCGAGTCATTCTCTCATTTCCATATTTTCTAGTTTTGCTTTTTCATTTCCAGGGAAAATAAGCCATGCTATATGAGTTGATGATGATGATGATAAAATATGCTGATTTGCTTTGTTTTTTTGGGTGAGATAAGCAAAAAAGGAAATGAACTCATTTTGAGCCCACTTACCAAATCGATAAGTTGGGATAGTCTCAGTCCAAGTCGAACAAGCACAGTTTCGGTATTATTGGAGACGGGTCGTATAAGTCGATTGTAGTTACTGAGGAGATCATCATAGAGTCGCTTTGCGTCCGGATTCCCGTGACAGGTTGGGTAGGCCAGTGAGAGGAGAGCGAGCACCATGTACAAGTACACGTGTAGTCTTGAAGATGATAATGGTGAGGATGATGAGCAAGAAGACTGAGATGAGGAGGACGAAGATGATAACGCTTCATCACAACTATTAGCACCACCTCCACTGCCACATTTTCGTTTCGCGGTGGCTACCACCTTGGGATCATATGTTGTCGACCTCCCAGATGGTGAATTTGATAATGATGAGAACAAGGATTTATTTCCTGTGTAGCTGCTGCTTTCACAATATATATACCCTTTTTCTCCGTCCACACTTTTATACGAATTATCGTTCTTATCATTATTATTATTATTATCAACAATAACATTTGAGTCGCTTAGTCTTGTCAATATTGCAATGTCATTTTGTTGCTCTTTCACAGATTCCATTGCGTCGTTGTCTTCTTCACACCAGTCTCCATCCGTTTCCTCCTGTAAAAAAGGAGGAAAAAAATACAGCATATTTTACTTTTTATTCCCTTTTAATTGGCCTTTGAGTATTGTTTTGTGAGGGAGAGCAGAGTAATTGTAATTTTATGACAAAATGATTGCAGCCCTGGAGAAAGTGGAAAAGCATTAGTGAGCGCGCGAGAGAGAGAGAGAAAGCATTGCTGTCACAGCAGGAGACGGGAAGCTCGGTCGGTTGTCGGGGTATATTCCTTTAGTGAGCATGCCATATTATATAGTACCTACTGAATTTGTGATGCTGCTCTCACTCACAGTCTTAATCACAATTTAATTGATTCTGTCAAAATGGGGAAATCATTTGTAATGTAATAATGCAAGAAAGGAAATCGGTTACTCGACGCATGCTTCCAACTCTTTCCCACATGATGATCCTAATAGGTTAGATGGATAGGTGTGTAATATTGAGCGTAAAAGAGAGGTAAAAATGGAGGGGAGCATAAAAGGCTTACTTCAATTTGCTCGTCCCGTCTACATCTCTTGAGTTGAGGAGGTAGAGGACGATGATCGTGAGGATGATGATGGTGGTGGTGGAAGTAGTGAGCAGTCTGTTGAGAATGGGAGCAGAGCAAAGGACGATGGCCCTTCATGCTTGGGTGGTGATAACGATGAGAGCAATTGAGTAGCTGTGGATGACGACCATATTCTTCTTCGTCTTCCCATCCACTTCCTCCCTGCCTTTCTTCCTCAACCTCCATCTTCCTTCGTTTGATCATCATTCTCATCATATTACTTAGTCTTCGGTGATGATGATGATGACGACCTAGTCTCGTGCATTGTGTACAACTGTGCAGTGCATTATCACCAACATCATCACTTGCACCATCACCACTCTTTTCTTTGGAACGAGGAAAGTAGTCCACAACCGGCGACGACGGCACAAGATCCGATGGCAATTTTGTCTCTCCTCCCAAGCACAAGGGGGACGTTCCCGGAGTCAACATTATTTTCTTGGACCTTGTCCAGCAGAGAGGAAAAGGAGAAAGAGTCAGAGAGAAAGAAAAGAAGAAAAACTAGTATCACAAAAATGAAACTTGCTTTTTAAGCATGGATATTATACATACACTCTATAGAGTAGTATAGGTATAGTGGTTTATGGCCTTTTTCATCGGAGACTTGAAAAATAACACAAGCTTCCTATACGGATCCTAAAACAGCATTGCCATAATCGTAGTAATGATGATAATTGTGTACTCTATGTATTTAGCTTAAGTACAGAGATCCGATAAAAAAAGAAGTCGACTTTTATTTTTATCAGTGCAGTGCATGGAAAAAAGGAAAGCATGCACTGTTTTTATCCGATTCTCTCTCGTTTCAACTACCATATCCGCCTACTTGGTTGTTGGTTGATGTCACAATAATGCTATATATATTTATTCTTATAAAATATAAGCTATTCCTACCCATATATAATCCGGCTCGAAGGACCATATAATATGTAACGTGCTGCTATATAACAACATATATATATTTTATGGTATATGCACATTGCATGCTAAATTTGATATTTGTAGCTGCAGAAGAAAATAACAAGAGATCAGACGAACAAAAATGGAGGCTAAGAAGAAGGAAAAAAGTTAAAAATTACGAATCTTCTCCATCAACATCATACTACTGATGATGAGGATAAAAGACAACAACAAATGATCAACTTGGGTCAAATACATCCTTCCACTCATTCCGCATCCTATGCATGTGTCTATTTCAAAGATATAATAATATTGTCTGCTTTCACTCCGTGAATGTTGAATGTGACCCTATATATTCATTGCTCACACAACTCACATTCTTTTTTAAAACGTTGTGGGGTTTCTGACCCAGATAGACAAAGCTGACGGAAAAACCTTGTGCAGTTTCTTCCTTGTGGACGTACGTGTGTCCATTGTTCTTGTGTACATTACATGCAATATTCTCAGAGGATTCGGATGATAACAATGCAAAGCATGCAATGTAATTTTTGAATGTGCACTACAAAACCTGACTGTATTATGATGATACTTTTGTTCTTTATTTTGTGTGCATTGACTATGCCCATGCATATATATTATAGAGTCATAATATTTATGTATTAGTAGAGAGTGGATCGTCAGAAGTATATAATTTTTGTGCGGTTGTTGGTTTTGGTGGAAAACTGATGGTGGTATAGCGAGTGTTTGTGTGTGAGTTTGGTATGGGAAGAGAAAAAAGGGTTTTCGCTTGCTTTCGGAATTCCCTCATGTGCAGTTGTTGAGAAAAAGGAATGAGCTCACTTCCTTTTTACGTGGATGCATATATATATATATGTATGTATATATTATATGCGGTGTATATAGACGTTTGTTTGTACATTTACACAAGCATCAGCACATGTGCCAGCTTAATAATATAAAGTTTTTATATAAATCTATTACAATTGAAAGTAGTACTACTACCTTGTTGGAACCGATGTAGTAGGATGGCAAAAACGGAAAGCTGTATGTGTTGATCTCACAACAAACCGGCCACCATAATCTTTTCTCTTGTTCACTTGATATCCTTCATGATGATGAGGAAGAAATGAAGCTTTTACAACATACACAACTAAGTTCCTGTTTTCACTTTCGAAATTTCCCTTTGTACTTTACTCCAAAATGGGTAGGGAGACCAAGAGAAAGTCAAACGGTAACCATCATCATCATCCTGGTCATGAGTTTTTAGGAGAAATGCTGCTTCTGCTGCTGCAGAGCATAATATGCAACCATGAATCCTTCTGTTTTATTCAAAATTACGCTGGCTTCTACATACTTATCATCCTACAAACGATGAAAGCGGCTCTGTTGCAAACATACATTTATATTTCCGGAGCTGGAGAGGGAGAGAGAGGAAATACGTGTGCGGTTGTTTTCCGTTTATCCGTTGCCGTGTGTGGTGGTGATATATCTCAAAAGTTCATCAGCAGCAGGATCACACCATCTCATATTCTCATGACTTGTCCTTATAGCAAGTTAGTTTCGCCACTGTTCACACAACTTTTCATCGCCCTCCCTCAATAACAACTTTTAATCCCTTTTATGGCAACTCTCTCGCTTTCTAACAATGCCATTAAATTAGCAGGGCAATTGTTGATATTGCAGATTAGATGGGGCAGAGAATAGAAATCATGCCACTCCATCATCAACCTCTGTACCACTCTGTTTCCCTTTTTGCACTACGTTTCTTTCATTCAGTGTTGTAATCATCAGCTCTTTCTCGTCAAAGTCTGTCACTATATTTCACACACGTGGATGGTATTCACCTCTCACACAGTCATTCTATCCAGAGAGTTCACTTTAACTATATACTTTTCTCAGTTCACTTCACATCAGATCAGTATCATATCGTCGTCATCAACATCAAAAAACTGAGAGAATGGCGGAAATGTCGGATTTCAAAAAAAGGAAATTCCGTCTCCTCTTACAAAATGGAGAATGAAATGAATGAAAGGTCTATATAGAACTTTGCTCTTGTTTGGAATCCACTGTTTTAGGCTCTCTCTTTCTCTCTCTTTGGCTTGCGAAATGTCTCAAAAGATTCAGATTCCCTGACTTGCCTCTTTGTGCATGTCAGTGATGAAGGAAATGGAAATTTATTCTTGTTTCACTCATTCATTCTCAATATTCTTGCATGCATTGCATACCTTCTGCCTTCCTTCAGTTGAGCATGAAACTGAGGCAGGAACGAACGTGGGAGAAGAAAAAACTTGTTTCAATTCAAATGCAAATGTGTCTTTCATCTGTAGTGGGATCGCATCGCATGCTCGCAAGCTTTGCTTCTTTTCCCCGTTTTGCTAATTTTTCGTCTCCTTCCCTCTCATACGAGTGCTGTTTTGGAGAAGGAAGAGAGAAATTATTTTTGTGTACGTTTTCCAACCAACTCCACGCCAGTTGCAACCGTGATGTTTGCTCTTGCGGATGCCAGAGAAAATGGTGATGTGATGTGCGTGACGTCTCCCTGTCTACCTTTCCTCCTCAATTTTCTGGGCAAATTTACGGTCTTCTCTTTCAAACAGGTTCCTAGCAAATCGTGCACTGCAATACAACAAAACTGCGTCGAGGTTCTTGGGTCCCTCGTATTTTCCTCTGTTGATCGATATTTTTGGTCCTTTTTAAACGAAACACGCCTTGCTTTTTTTACGCTCCAGCTTGTCTCTTTCCCATTTTGGCTACTGCACAACAAATATTATGACTAGAACTGGTTTTCATAACCGAGAGTTGATGCCGGTAGCACTGAGAATGCACTGAGAACCTCAATGAAAATATGAATATTTGCACAGTTCACTGAAAAGAAAGTATTTCTTCTGTTTCAAAATAAAAATGAGAAAAATTATCAAGTTTCTTTCACAATAATGAAGAACGATGTGCAATTTTGATGACGAGGATAATGGAAGAACTGGTATGGAGCGCGGTTTATCACAAAACAGTCTATTTTCGGATGTTTGCTCTACACCGTTTTATTTTGTCCTTGGCTATATATTTCTATTATTATTATTATTATTTTGCAAGAAGTGCTTAAAACTAGACTGTTGTGATGATTAAAAAAAGGGAAAACACACGTCAAGGGGAAGAAAAAGAGCCGAAAGAGAGAGTGAGTGAGAGAAGCGGTGCTTTCTTACAGCAGACTTTCACTCCACTTCTCCGTTCCTCCTCTTGCTTACGCTCCTTTCTCTGAGGAAAAAAGTGTTCACCAACCGTGAAAACCGTTATGATTGTCGTGTGTGTGTGTGTGAGTTGTAGAGCGAGAGGGAGAGCAACTATGTGTGTGTATGTATACAGGGTCTTTCTACACACACAAAGTAATAAATAGTATGAGCCAGATCTGCTTTCCCTTTACTCCAAGCAAAAATTTTATCTGTAAAGTATAATAGTAATAAAAAGGAAAGTACGGCGTACTCTAATATTCCTTTCTTGAGAAAGACAGGAGCAGCCGAGATGTTCTTGGTCTGTTCTTCTGCTTTCAAGTCAGAGCAGAGCAACAGCACATATAGCACTACGGAGCTACTCCTCTCCTCAGCTTCTCACAGACCAGACCCGACCAGACACAAGGAGTGGAAAAGAGGACGAAAGCAGCAGCAGAAGCAGCGGTTGTGTGATGTGTAGCTAATGCTCTAAAAAACGTAGCGTGGATGGAGAATCCCACTGTGTGTCTTGTACACAAAACGTATACACACAAAAAAATAACCCGAAGACTCGTTCACTCTCTGCCCGGGTTCTTGCTCATGTTCGCCCTCTCTACAATGTGTGTGGATGCCATACCACAACTAAACCAGCATTGCAGTACACTGTTGGCGAAGAGAGGAACGGCGATGGGTAGAACAGCATCACGTCACATGAAAAATACAATCCGTGTTCATCCTCGTTCCTACTACAGAGAATGGTGGTGGAGGAGAGAGTCGATGGATGGATGAAACAGAGGAGCAAAGATATCTAAAAAAAAGTTTCCCTTTACAACGGAACGTCATCTCGCACTGCATTTCTCTAGTCATATTTATACGAACGAAAATCATGCTTCCCCTTTTCTGTATAAAGAAAATGTTGGTCCATATGGATCTTCTTTATATCAACTGCTTTTCATATCTACTATTCCCCTTTTGATTCATCATTATCTTGGGCCTGCACCAGTATGAATGCATGTGCGAAAAATGTTCAAGTGCCAAAACAGCTCAATGAAATAGATTCATACTTCATTTTTCTGTTGGTGGCTGCGCCTTTTTTTGCCCTAATCTCTTGGCTTCGTTCGGCCTTTGGCTTCTCAATTAATAACGGTATTGTTCAATGCTTATCGAGCTATGTTAAGTACTTGCTTCAGGGGTTATGTGTGCTGTTCACACGTGGAACGAGGGAACGTCTAATCAAGTACCTTTTGAGTACCAACATTCCATAACAATTTCGCACAGGATGGTGTGATGGTTGAGACCAAAGGAAAATAAATTTTTATGCGTGTTTCCTTTTGATTCAAAGCGAAGCAAAAGCCACAAACACAAAAAAAGACAAAGCAAACGAGTTTAGTGCTCTCACTCAATAAGAACAACAAAGAAGATTGCGTTCGGGCTAAAATTGACTAGTCAAAGCATTTTTTTCTAGAATGAGAACAAGAATCGACTCGACACAAAAATGAGTTCAACTTCGCATTCTACACGGAATCAATTCAGTTCTAACAAATGTTTTGATTTTGATAAAAAGAAAGTCAATATTCATATTCAAGATAAAAGAATACAATAGGACATACAGCGATATCACACCACACAATATAACTTTGTCATATTTTTATGCAAACGAAGAGAAAAAACAAGGATCGAAATGAAATTCTTTCTTTTCTGCAAAATACTTGAGAAAGAGGTAGGGGAAGAACGTGTGGAAAATGATGTGCTCAATGCATCAAGCCTGTTGCAATGAGCACTTTTGAAAGTAAAAACGAGCAAGGCAACTCATTTCTCCTCTTTTCACTTTCACTCTCCTCTGCTCCCTTCATCCAAAAATATCTAGCAATTTTGACTTTACAGATGCATAATGCTAACATATGCATGCATGCATATGTACACATACTGAAAAGGTTGACGGAAGTACATGCTACAAGGTATACCTACCTACCTCATCCATATTATTATGTTCCCTTCTCAAATGTAGACTGATATGAGTAGTGTGTCTGATATTTTTCTTTATGTTCCTCCGACATATTATTCTTATCTTGAGAGGGGACTTTGTTTCACTCTAGTTTTGGCCTCTAGGACAGCCAAAGGTAGATGGTTGCCTTCTTGGAACATGTGGATGTGGCTGTGTTTCAGGTACCTAGTGAAAGTGTGGCCTTTAAAAAATCTCTCATCTGTAATGTCTCCCATTTTTTCTATATTACACTACTTCCTACCCAAAAAAAGGGCACGAAACTACCTTCCAAGAACGAGAATAAGAATATTTTGTATAAAAGCAGGCATTACGTGTGTGAGTGTATATATGAGCTTTACGACTCCATGTGTGTGGAGCGGGTTCCACCCTATCCTTCCTTTTCTCCAAAAGATACTCTGCATTCCAGCTTTTCTCTGTTCCCTTTCAAAGTTTATAAAGCCTGTGTGTGTATGCCTTTAGCTTCAAACCGCATCTCTCATCTCCTTCCCCGGCTCCTTAAACTTTCTCTGCTGCTAGTACACCAGGCGACTTACGTAGTGAGAGTATAGAGAACAAAAATAGAACCATGGACGAAGAGTAATTCTGTAAGAACATTAGTTTCATATGGACTATCTATGCCAAGTAGTCAAGACTGGGCTATATAAATATATATATTCAAGCAGCTCACATCCATTTTCTGCTGCTGCTGCAACACTCACGAAAAAATGTTCCTCTTGTTGTGAATAACATTTTCTTTTCATACAATTCTCACCAGTTTTACTCCCTTTCTGCACAAGGCAGAAGAAGACCAAATTCCCATTCACTCACATAGACTGGGGCGATATTGCATCATCACATCACATACGTTGTATCCTTTCTTATAGCCCAAATGTGTTTTTGGAGGAAGGACCAACTATTTTTGTGTGATATTTTCCAGCATGTCAGCTCGAAAAGATATGTTGTGCTCCTTTTAATACCAAACCATATCATCTTGGAAGGACCAAGAGAGCAAGAGGGAATGGGTTGTGAGTTAAAGCCCTATTTTTTCCTGCTGCCCTATTTTCCCTTCTCTTTACAAAAAGCTTTTGACTCCTATAAGGCCCATTCCACACTCTTTCCCTTTCACTTCACAACATTCACTCCTTTTTCTTCGATACAACACATGCTCTTTGATGCTGCTCCTGACATGTATGCTGCTTGTGACGTTAGAGCTCCCTACGTTTTTTACTTGCGTCCCTCCAAACAAAACAAGTTGCAGCCTTGTCTCCTTTGCTTAAAGTGAAAGTAGGAGTGTAGCTGTAGGTATATATGTTTGCAATGTAACAACAACAACAAACGATACTGATCGTGATCATGATCACCACAAGAAGAAAAAAAAAGTTTATTCAAAAACAAGGGAAGCTGTGTGTTTTTTGTTTGTCCTGGGACACGACAACACAACACACAGCTTTACATGTTTTTCTGCAATATCTGCAATTTCAGTTGGTTTCGTGGAGTTTTCTTTGAAATGTGTGGTCTTGCTCTGTTAGATATGTATATTGTGTGATGTTGCAATGGATTTCCCCTTTTGTCTTGTATTTTTTTAAAAGAAAAAATATTCGGGTCAGATTAGAAACATGCAATTGCAATGAGGTTGCTTCCCTTCTTTCTCTCTGCATTTTGAGAGCTGTCACGTCAAAAGCAAGAATGAGACCAGGATAATATGGATGACGGTAATATAACGAAATGCTTGGAGGAATGTTGAGGAAGATCCCATCAAACTTGCTTTTATTTTCACCCCTTTAGTAAAACCAAAATACTTTCCCACGATCATTGGCTACTTGAGTTTAAAGAGAGATGGTATAACTCCCATGATTACTCTCTATTTCCTGCCTAACTACAGAGTTCCTATATACAACTTGCTCTGCAGTTTTAAAAGGATGAGGTGAAAGCAGTGGGTATAAAACTAACGAACGATACATGTATTATGTAGACAGGCTAAAATAGCTGCAGACATTTCCATCAACATAAATTATATTGTCCAGTTGAAAAAAGAGGCGTTTTGCCTCCTGTGATGTTGATGGTGATTGTGTAAATGTGTGTGTGTGCTGCCTCAAATGGTGTTTGGGTAAAAGAGGGAAAAATGCATTTGCGTAAATTGATGATAATGTCTCGTAGAAAAGAAAACCCGCAAGGTTGGGCTTACTGACAGCTGGATCTCTGTGGCTGAGGTCAACTGGAAACTTTTTTTGCTGAGCTCTCACCAATTTTTTCCCGTTCACCTGACATTAATCAGCAGGAGGCTATATGTGCTCAATACACACACCCGAAAATGCTATATAATACTCCCACCTTTCCACTATAATTATAACGAGCAGGTTTCTCTTCCATGAACTCCTACTTTCTACTGCTGAAGGGTAAAAAATATACTCCATCTGCATCAAGTGACATTGATTACCTCATTAGAAAGCTGCCATGCCAGGGCACCAAAAAACATTTTTCTTCCTTTAGCACTCAATGTAAAAATATAGGAGTAGGAACCCCCTCTATCATTAAAACACGTATACAAAAAAAACCTTTCCTCTACTACTACTGTATTTATTCACACAAAAAAACTCCATTATTTTTTTTCATTTCTACCACCTCACCAGTTCCATTTTGTCGTTGTTTGGGTGAGTGAATTTTTTCAAAGGAAGCAAACAACATGAAGCATTTTTCTGCGAATCCGAAATTTCATTCATTTGTGGACATTCTTTCTTTGTAGCTGTTTGTAGCTCATTCACAGTTTCTCTGTCCAATCAAGAAGGGAAAGTATCGTCATCCGACTGCCATTGAATCTATACATCTGATTCCCACGAGGAACCCAATATTCCCATGAAAATGATAGAAGACATCTCAAGTTTTCTGGAGGATAGAAAAGCGTAATGGTAGACGAAGTATATGGAGAAAGTTGAGTTGAGTCTCAAGAGGAAACTAACTGTTGGAGTTGAAGGAGTAAATTGAAAGTCAATAGGCGAACCACTCCTAACACACACATGCAGGAGTGGAAAGAGTGTTTCATAAATCATTTATAAAGCTGAAACCAAGAGCTGAGCTGATATGATACAAGAGGAAGACGAGAAAACGTCGAGAAATCTTGTTGGTTTCACTCCCTCGTCTTGTGTCTCGGCTCCTGTATATATTGATGACTTTTTGGCTTTCCACAGACAAGGTAACCCATAAATGATGAGAGAAGAAAGAGGAAATAGATGAACAAAAATCTGTAGTAGCTCCGGCTCCATTCTTTGAGGATGGGTGCTGGTGATGCTAGTGCTACCCAAGAAAATGTAATCCGCTTACTAGTTTTCTCTCAAGGAGTGCATGAACCATGCCATTCCGATACCACAAGTCACACTTCTACATAGGCCCCTAACTCTCGTAATCGTAACGTGGGAGAGAGAAATATGACAGCTACGCATTTACTCTTACTCTCATGTCTTGTTCCATAATATATCGGAAAAAATTATGGACTTCTTAAAAGGAATTATTTAACTCTGTTCCATTTTTTAGACATTCGGATCCAAAGGAATTTTTTGAGTGGCTGGCATCGGCCCAGTAAGTGGCGTCTAGTTCACACCATGCTCGCAGGTAGGTGACATGGACCCACTCAAGTCAAGTCGGGCAACTTTTTTCGTCTTTCTTGCCCTAGAAAAATAAACACTTTCTCCATCCCTCTCTTTCTCGCACAATATATTTTACATTTAGATTAAGAAAACGTCAAGTCATTTTTCAACGAGAGAAGAAAGCATACAAATCTTGAATTTCAATACTTTTCCTTTCTCATCGGGAGAGTATATATAGCTGGTGGAGCAGCTAGCTATATAGCCAGCAATCTAAGTCTGCTAGTGGAGCAGCTCATTTTTCTTCCTCTTCTCGCTTTTTTTGTTAGTGTTAAGAAAAGGTAAGGAAACGGATATGGTGGACGCTTCAACGATCAATTTTCCTCCGTTTTCAATCCATTTCTCAAACATTTTCACATCTCTCTTATTTTTCTTCTACTTATACATACCACCATGCGTATATTTATACTAGAGCTCTTGAAGAGTCCCTGTTTTTTATCGACATCCACAAAAGAAATACATTTATAATCTCTAGCTAGTTTTATCACGTCTTCAAATGCGAAGGGAAATGGAGAAGATCGAGTGTAGGAGTAGGTAGGTAGGTGAAAGTATTTCACCGGACTGGACATTTTTTTAGCTTTACAAAAAAAGAAGGGAAATGAACGTTATATGGATGAATAGCCAAACCTTTCTCCATCCACGTTTCCTCTTCGTGACAATTTCACCTTTGTGAACACTTTCTTCCTGCCCTGCCATCGAGTTCCGTCCCGTCCTATTTACTTAAAGGGAGCAGATGGAGGAGTAAATGCATTCTTTTGTAAATCAAAAGCTAACCAAGAGGATAACAAAATACAGGACTAAATTTTTTCTTTAAACGAAGCGAAAGAGTAGTGTGCAAACAATTGCCAGAGTTTTGAAGGTTGAATGAAAGGTGGGCTAATATGAGATGAGAACGTCTAGGTACAACAGATGAGTGGGGATGATGTGGGGAACGGGAGCGACGGAGATGATCATGAATCATGCGATTTGGGACATGAAGCGTGCATCATGCAATGCATCACAAGGCTGAATAGATCTCTTGCTCTTCCACCAACAGTGAGTCACAATGAGAGCCCATGGCTGGATGAATGGGGTTTGGTGTTGAAAGCAAAAATATGATGCGATGTGATGATCAAACTCATGCATGAGCGATCTTCTCCCTGCTTTCTCCACAGGTCTTTTTGCTCCTCATCGAGAGAGAAAAATGAATTGGTTTTCTCACAGAATTTTTCCCATCATCATCATATACCGTTTAGTGCACTCACTTGCTCACAGGGAGAGATTGAAAGGCGATAAAAAGAGAGAGGATGTGTTATACTATCTGCTAATAATATTTTTGGTCACATCGCCACTTAAAAGGGCTTAAACGATACTTTCCCCACTAGACAATATATGCAAAAATGAGAACGTGCCTTTTTCTTTTGATACTCAAGCTACTTTCTGGCATGACATCCATTTTTATGATTCCTTAAAGGATTATTTGAATTGTTCGAGCACATCAATAAGAGCAGCAGCGGCAGTAGCAGCTTTCCATAAAAAGAAATTTTTTTGGCATTGTCACACACACAAAAATATGATCTCCCACATGACAAGACACGACCGACACGGTTGTTTGTAAAACCCCCAATGTATAAATTGGAATCTGATCTGACACAAAGAGTTCAACCTCTGCTCCATATACTTGTCGATAATATTTGCAAAAAATAGAAAAAGAAATGCATTTTTTACTTATAATGCTTTCCCCAGTTCCATTCGAGGGGGAAAAGACAAGGGATAAAAAATTGTGATGTGATATGATATGGGGAAAGCTACATATTATGCATATTTCAAATTCCTCTTAAAGCCCCCACTTTCTTCTTTGTAAAAAGGTTGAGTTTTGGAAGAAAAGGAAAAGTAAAAATGGGAGAGAGAGAAAAAAGAAGAGATAAAAATCCAACGTGATCACATTTCACATTTAATGCAGATGGATCCCATAATAACATCATGTTCAGTCTGTTTAGTTTAGAGAGAAAAAAGTGAAATTGCATAAGACCCTAATACTTTTCTCCCTTTTGAGATATTTTCCAACTTTCTCTTTGCAACCCAACCAAACTCTACACAGAGAGGAGAGAGCAGATCACTTGCACAAAAAACAGATATTTTTTGCTGTCCAAATATGGAAATTCTCTATTTGGAATTCGATCGATGAAGCTGTGGAAGAATTACAGTGTTCACATATATTTTTTAAACTTTGCTCCTCATTCATGTATGTCCTCTCTCTTTTTATATAATAAACATATACCTACATAAACGAAGAGCCAACTACCCATTCCTTTTCCTCCCATTACATGAGGCTACCACCACCACCACTACCATCACCATCATCATGGATAATCGAGACACGCTTATTTTGATCGTGAGTTTGTAAGTTGTAGCAAATGTGAAAGTGGCTATGGAGAATGGAGAAAGGTCAAAGAAAAACGGGGAAAATAAGTATGCAATAGGATGTAATGTGTTACGGACGGGAGAAATGTAATGTAATGATGAAGAAGTTTAATGGAGGTTAAATATGTGCATAGATTACTGAAAGATAAAACTTTACTCTGGTCTTCCCTATCATCATCATTGTGTATGTGAGCAACCATAGTTTGGTTTTGGTCCTTTCTCCATCTTTCTTCTCCTCTCCAAACACATTATTATTCACAAAGAAGAACACACTCTTCTCAGCAATACACTTACATACCTAGATATATTTTACAGCCTTTTATCCTTCCAAAAATACGCTCTCACTCTTTTTTTATTACTCACATAATATCATCGACAATCATATGCATTATTGCAAAGTTGGTTTGGAGGTACATGAGGTGGGCATGTTGTTTGGATTGTAAATATGCAGTTTATCAGAGTCAGAATTATTATTTTGTGGGGGGTTTGGCTAACATCCTTTTTTTTTAAAAAAAGTATCAAGATCAAGTGGAGCAGATCATAAAAGTTTATTCTCAACTCTTTGGAACTAATGTGACTTGCATGATAAAAGAGGAAAGCACCAAAGTTTCCTATTTCGGTAAAGGTATCACATCAAACATATCCGTATCATCATCATGATCATCACTTGACTATTCAGATATTATGAAAGTTTTGGTGGAGACCACCTTTGAAATTCAGGAGACATACAATGGGAGATATGATCAAATGTCGTAAAGGAAGAATGTGTGAAATGATTTGTAGGTTTTCTCGGAACACTTTTTTGATAAGTCGGATTGCGTGTCACTCATTCATCATCATTTCTTTGATGGTGATATACGAGACATATTGCACGATTGCGGAGACATTATATAATGGTACAGATAAATGTGTCGCTATTCATGGGTTGTGCTTGTGTATCGTAATCACTAATTTGGAAGACTTTTTGAGGGCAAATGAATAATATGCTTGTCCCAACTCAATTGGAAAGAATGGCGGTGAACTTGTCCGTTCAAGGATGGTTTTTGCATTTAGATGGCACAATATTTTCCTATCCTTTCACAAAGGAGCAAAAGTTTTGGAAAAATCATTCAAGTAACACGAACAAACAGAGTCAAATAGTCATATTTTATATGACATTGTGTGTGGGTATAGAATGCATACGTGTAGTAAATGGTAATACACAAAGGAGATTAGAAGGAGAAAGGGTAAAAATGATGGAGCACACTATTATTGTAGTATGAATACCTAAAAGGTGAGCAGGAGAAATCTGTTGACTTTCTCTTTTTATATCCCTCCGTTTCTTTATGACACGACGATGACGATTCTGAATGTGAACTGCTCTTTCTTTCTTTGGTCTCCGGAAAAAAGTTTACTTTGCTTTTTGTTCTGCAATATTCGAGAAAGAAATGGAAGGGGAGAGGAAAGAATAAAAATGAAAGGAAAGAGCAACTTTCTATCTTTTTTCCCTTTTCTCTCGTGTAATCGGTATTAGAAGTGATGGCTAAAATGTAAAGATATGGGAATGTTGGTTGTCTCGAGCAATAGGAAAAATTGGGGATTTTACAATTGTGAGGAAGGGATCTGTCTCTAAAAAGTGAATGCCTAATAATAGCTCCATCCCATATTATGGGAGTACACATTATATGAATATGCCTATGAATATATATTGAGTTATTGGAGTCTATTCTTTTTCCGAGCCTATTTATACCCAACCTTTTTATGCATTTTGACATGTTTTCTCAGCGGTACATGGCTCCCTCAAGCCTCATAAATTCATATAACTCCTGTCATCTGCCACACCACCGAATGCAAAATTATATGAATGATTATGAGCCAAGATAACTTTGAAAAGAAAGAAGATGCCCACATGTAGAGAAATATGAACCTAGCCATATTTCTCAGATAATCATTTTGAGAAGCCGCAGAAGAAGACGAGATGGAGTTGAACCGACTCAACTCAACTTGAACGAAACCAAGCGCACATTCTTTTCATTGTCCCCAATAACTTTTTCCTCCTCTTTTGAGTTCCCTCAACTTTCCCTTATCTTCCCTAAACCTTTGTCTCTTCAAAAGTATGCGTAGCCAACAAACACATGAGAACTCACACATTCATGCTATTTTAAAGTTGCTCAGTGGAGTTTATCATGGAGGCAATTTGCAAAAAAAAAATCTGAATCGCTTTATTACACACCATTTCTTTGTGTCTGTCAAAAGAACCAGGCTTGACTTTGGGAGTAATCTGGAGAATAAAAAGTTGACGTTTCATGATAATGTAAAATACCATCCCGGTGTAGAGTATGTATATGATATGATGTCATCAACCACATTGTCTCCGCCATCACTGGCCCATCTTCCAGGTTTATTGCTGACACAGTCTTATCTCCTTCTATTTATGTGTATTGTGTTCTGTTGGGAACAGTAAAACACTGGGACTTTCTCTTGATCCTGCTTTGAATTAGATAAGCACAAGCACCGACACTCAACCTGTACATTTGCAAGATAATACTTCAAATAATAGGTCTTAAAAATTTGGCTATAAGATAAAAGTCAGATCTACGTAAATACTACCGGAACTGAACGAACGATTATCACTCATCAGTATTATTATTCATCTACTATTTATAGGATTAATTAAACAAATAGGATTTCTGCTGACCGACAGTGCACTTCGGCACACCACAAACTAATCAAAAGTGAAAAGTATATAGGTAAAATACATGCCAACTAAATGCTATTCTAACACTTCTGAATTTGCACTCTCTCCCACTTTAGTGTAATAAAGAGAGAGTGGAGCCTTTTTAAAAATTCCCTTTGCATCTTTAATTGAGCCACCTGAGCTAACATCATAAAGCGGCAGTGGCAGTGTACTTTCGGATCATTAATTTGGATTACATAATACATCCTTTCCCTGCACTTTCTCTCTCGCTCCCTCTCTTTCTCTTGTGAATTAGACAGTGGGAATCGTTTACCTCAGACAACCCAGCCGACGGACCACTTTATTTGCGACATGATCTGCCTCCCATCTCTCCATATCTGTCATTTCACAGTAGAAATAACAGGAACAGAGTTTTAAAAACAAAATCCCTTCGCAATGGCGAAAAGGGTGTCAAACATTCCATTCCAAATCCAAATGTACAGTACGAGTGGGTCCAACCCAGTCCAAACGGATGACACTTACTACTTTTATACAAGCTTCCCTTTATCCCTATTTTATATTGCAGCATCAGTGCAATTTTTAGAGGAGTACAGAGGAAAATAAAACGAATAATGGAGGACCGGACGTGATCAGGATGCAATGAGCAAACTACAAGAATATATATGTTTTGTGTGCGTCAGTGATAAAAAATTTCTATTGCATATATCTCTTTGGTTCAGTTCTTCCTCTTCAAATTTGATTCTTTTTATTTTTTCCACCAAAAATATTTCCGTATTCTAATCATGTACTTCCTCTTTTTGCTGTCCAGAGATACATCTCGACTCACTGTATACATTTCCTTTCTCAACGGATGGCGGGGAAACGGAAGGATGAGGATGATGAAGAGTGACAAAAAATATGACTTGTTTTACACTGAAAGATTTTGATGTTATGGAGCCATTGGTTGTAGAACCACCTCCATATACGTTCACTTCTCCCCTATATCAATATGGATGACAAGTTTTTTGTTCTTGTTTTATTTTCACTTTTTATTCTTGTCTCTCTTTCGAAACATAAATAAAAATGTTGGTTGTCACCAGTGGAGAATGGGAAAGCAGGAAACGAAGGGAATATTGCAAGTTTCTGAGAAAAAGCACGTGTACCTCATCATGCATGTTTGCTTATGGAGTCTTATCGTTTTTATTTGAAAGATTGGGAGCACTTTGTCTTCCTAGTGATGTGCTGCGTATGTCTGTTTTATCGTGTCAATGGGCCCTATCAGCCACATTTTGTGATTCCAACGCTAGTTTTCGTACCCAACTTTGTTTTTAGTTTTCATCGCCACCACCACCACCATCACAATCTCCAAACCAAACCAGCATCCCATAATAATCAACGTGATATTGAGAAAGCACACACACACACACACAACTCAACCCGCCCTTGGATCAGATATATAGTAGTAGTCTCTTGTTGATCTACATTTTTTCTGGAGAGACTCAACCAACTACAGGGAAATAGTGTGTACATGTTGAGTAAAGTTTTGTGCTTCTCATTTTCTTTCCACTTTCTTTTTTTCCTCCTCGTGTATTCTTCTCCACTCTATTTTCTCTTCACGAACTTTCCTCCACGTCAACTTTTGTTTGAGCTTGTTAGCCACAGCACAGAAATGTGGTGGTGGTGATGCCAGCGGTGGTGTGCTCTACATACTTTCCTTCCTGTCCAAACTAGCAAAAAAAAAATTGGGGAAGTAAAAGAAGCTCCCAATCCGCCACTATATTCTCCAAAGAGTAAAAGTGAAAAGGGAGAAGAGTTGTACGTGGAATGGAATTGAAAAGAATGGGATGATTCTACACTTTCCTAAAAGAAAGGCGAGCTTGTCTCCTTCTGTCAAAATACTCGGGCTGCTTTTCTTCATTTCAAAGTTTCAAGGTGAAAAGAGCGAATCAGCCGAAAAAGAGAAAAGGAGGTGGTGGTTTAGCCAAAGTATTTACGTGATCATTCGGCGTTAGCGGGGATTGGATTGGAATGGAATTGGGAGCAAGCAAATCATTCTGCTACTACATTTTATCACTGTCACAAATCACGTTGAGCTTCCTTGTTATAGCACCCCGATGGGAGAAGTTTTAAGAACAATTATACTTTGCTAGACAGACGATCTAAATTACAGACGGAGCAACTACCTTTGACAATCTCATGCAAGTTTCAATTGAAAGCATTTAAATTTCATTCCATTTTGTTGAAATAGAAAGAATGTATATATAGCTTGGTATTTAAAGCATCAATTGCACATGCAACGTTTTAATAATAAATGTCATTACAAAAGGAGCCACTACAATTACAAATAAAATGGCAGCGCTTGACCCTGCAATTTATTCGGATTGACCTACATTCCATACATATTGATTTGATTGTAGGAATTACCACAAATGTTATTCAATATCCCCTTTTAGCCATAAATTATTTATGTTTGGTTGTTACTCTTAATTTTGTTGTTTCCTGTCAGAAATGTTAGGCATGGAGCATGGAATGGATTAAAGCAAAAAACCAAAAAGGAATGTTGGCTACTGTATTCGTATAAACAACACTGGATGTTACACAAGCCATAATATTGATTGGTGAAAAGCAGCTGCCAGCCAAAAATAGTTTGGTGAGTGGCAAACCCCATTTTTTTCACTTCCTGTCTGTCGTTAAAACAAAGAGATGTTGACCATTTCATTGTTCTTCTTGGGCATTCATCGTCAAAATCGCCATTTCAAAGGTTTTTGCTCCAGTAAGCACAACCCACGTCACGAATTGTCTGGTGTAACAAAATCCATACTGGAATGAAACATTAGGCATTTCACCCACTTTGAAGACACGTTGTACCTTCTTCACCAACCCCATTTTTGGCTGGCTATCAATGACATTAATGGCTTCGCTGCGATGCACATGCACTCAACGTCATCTCACATTACTTGCTCTGTTGGCCGTGCTCTCTACAAATTGGCCAGCAACTTGGGCCTCAAAGTGCATTCCGTTCCTTGCAAAAATTGATAACGAAGTGTGGACCAGCACCATCCACTTTCACATTTTCGATCCTCATTTTGATGTCAGTTTGCTAGCCACTTGTGACTTCCCGCTGGCAAGAATCTTAATCACGAATCGGACCTTGTTTGAAGCCCCATCCCCAGCCATTAGTTGGGACGTGAGGGCAACCGAAAACAACCTTATTTTTACAATTCCTTCATCAAAAGAAGTGTCACTTATTTTTGCAGAATTGAGTGGGTGGTGGTGGTCAGCCACGTTTAAGCTTTTTGAGCCAAGGAGTACGTGCCTGGTTGTGCTTAAGAACATGCTATCTGTCGCATTAAATAGTACACAAAGTTTAAAAGCATCGTCTAATCCAACATTGAGCAATCTTGTTTTTATTGAGGAAGCCCAATTGTTTCAGTCATCGAGGTGGACTCTCTTGCGATGGAGCTTTGGAGTTGGAAGCAATTTTGTCCTTAAAAATGTGCCGGATTTGCTTAATACAAGAAATCGTAAATTCGTAGGAAATGCTAATCTAAATGGACGACAAGTTGTAGGCTTTGTCCAGTCGTATTCTAAAGAGGCTTTTTCTTCCTCCAAAGACATGAGGGATTGTGTCAGCTCATACAGGTACTTTTATTCTGACTGCACTTCGGAAGTGCTGTCAATACTCCAGCTTTCCATTACTCACAATTTCAGTGCGGACATTCAAGTTTTTAATAGAACTAAACTCAATTTTATTGACAGTGAATATATTTTGAGTCCGTTGGAATATTTTTTAAGTTATGGCAAAGTTGTGGATGCCTTAAGCTATTTCTTTATAGAAAATGACCACAATGATATTTGGTACTGTCACTACTACGACAAAGACTCATCTTCAGCGTCACCTCTGAGTTCTATGATGAATGGCTTGGGACTCCAAAACTGGATATTTCTGATTATATCATGTATTTTCTCAACTGAAATCTTTTTACGCTGCCAAAAGGAAAGTTGGAAGTTTGAGATGACGTTGAAGAAGCTTGTAAAACTCTTCCTGCGGCGGTTGGCAAACTATGGGAATATTGAGCTACTATTCATACTTTGTGGATTAAGCTCAATTGTGCTAACCACCATGTTTGAGGCAACAACGACCAGTATGGTGACAGTACCAACAACAGAAACGCTTTACAGATCGATTGAGGAGTTAGTGTTGAACAAGTATAAATTCATAATTAACGTGGACACACAGGAAGTCAGTGAAACGGATGGCGTTTTCGTTTACTTCCCTTGGCTCAAATCCTCCCAAGAAGTTGAGCTTCTAAGGAAGAAAATTGTTTTGGTTAAGGGAGTTACTGAAAGTATGTCATATTTACTGGATGGTGGTCACGCGATGGCTTTCCGACAATCTCAACGAAATATATTTAAGAATGGTTTGGTGTTTGAGAGAAAAGTTAGTACAAAAACATTTGTGACCTCCTGTTGTCATTATATTGAAATGGGGGAACACTCGCCGTTTCCAATTACCTGGCAATTTGAGTTCGGAGGGGGCCTTAATCTTTGGCTTATGAAATCTATGAGACGTCTCCAAGAATCTGATGTGTACCAAATGTGGAGGAGAAGGCATGAACACCTCTATGAGAAACAATTTGAACGTACCTTAAATAGTTTAAAAGATGTGGAAATTCAAATGAAACAGTCACTTCCACTGCTTTTCCTTCTGGTATTCTTTGCGCTTATTTGTCTTGTTGCCTTCGTGGGAGAACGGGGTTGGAAATTGGTAAGAAATCAGGTGGAGGTAATCAACTGAAACGGAAGTCTTATGTGTTACTTTACTGCCTTCAAAAAGTACTAGTAAAATTAAATAATTTATTCAGCTAACAGGTTAAGATCTTTAATTATTCTGTGCAAATGTAAACGTGCATTATCACATACAGTAGTTGGAGTAAAGAGGCTGTTCGAACTACTAGTTAAAAGTAATTGTTAAAAATCCTGCAGTAAAATTTAAAATATAGTAATGATAATGATTATGTTTAGATGTATCTGCCAAGCAATGTTAAATTTTAATAGTTCAATAACATGTATCATAAGATTTTGCATACTAAATTGCTCCATTTTTTTGTAGCGATTAAAGCAAACATCACAGTTATGGGAAATGAGCCCAAACTCTTTTGTGTATTTATAATAACAACGCCAGTTGCTGAAATCAATATTTTTATAATTAATTGTGACCCAGGTAGATAATATGGTGGTGGTGTAGGAGGTACAAATAAAATATATATAAACGGTAGATAGATGTATAGAAATACCAATTTTAAGTTTACCGTCCAAATGACAAGCATAAAATTGTATATACGTTCGTGTCTGGTAAGCTTGTTGTTGCTGCGAGTTGGTAGTTGATACTTTTCAGCACGAATTCAGTGAACAATTTTATCGCATGTCTGAGGAGATTACAGCTTCTGAGCTTAGAACAAAGAGCAATATATATGTAGCTTCCCGTTGCAATCAACCGTTTTAGAATTCAGAAAAGAACAAATCCAGCAATCTGACAAAAGGTTCCCTCTAGGGAATTTCCTGTAACGGATGCATTTCGATTCTTTTGTTGAGAATATCAGTTTTTTGGCATCTGTTTTGGTTTGTTGATGATCCTGATCAGTGATCATGATCATGCTTTATTTAGCGAAAAATGAAGATAGATACAGTTGGCTGGGAAAGTAGACCGAGATAACGACAAGAATTGTATGCTTTGGTCCCGATTCCCAGTCCAATTCATAACGCTCTTCCACATTGCTGTCACCATTTAAAAATGTTTTGAGCAGTTCATTTGAATTCCATCCGGCTCCTAAAAACAATGCATAATGACAACAACACTGAGTTTGTTTTGTAACAAATATCCATCCAAATTCCCCAGCAATCAAGGCGCTTTCACATGAGTAATGGGTTCTCATTCCCCTTTTAACCCTCCATTCCCTCCAAATGGGAAAGCGGTTATTCACGGGTTCCGTCCTCACGATTGGTTTTCATTGACACGAAAACGATTGGCGATCGGAAAATTGTCCAGGGATTTGCGATTAATGTCTGAAATGTTCACTCCAAATGGGCTAAAAACAAATGAAATGGATCCGTAAAGAAAGCAAATATCCCATTCCCAAGACACAAGCTCACGTTTATCGTCATTAAATTGGAGGGAAAAGCAATGAACAATTTATAGTTTTGGGGTACTTGTTGGGAAACATCATCCTTCCATTCTCTCGCTGAATATGTTTTTGGACTTTCACCAAACGAAACTCGGGTAAAATGGCTATGAAAGAGTGGTGTGGTGTGTGCTTATGTATATCCCACCGAATTTCATTTTCCCTAGTCACCCTCCGGAAAGGGAACGTTCAGAGATGAGGAAAAATATATAACAACCAGAGTAGACAAGAGTTTTGGGAGAAATGGTTGCCAAAATGTGTCTCTCTCTCACTCCAACTTGATCATCATGACCCATATCCTATCTCTTCGTACATAAATGAATGTTATTATGGCCTTTGTCTCCTCATGATGTTTTCACTTTTTGCCCTCGTAGAAAAAACAATACTGGGCGAAACTATTGGAATTGTAGTACAGAAACGCATAATCATAATATCAGAATTGCTGGGCTCTGCCATTCCCCCAATATTCTGGCGTTAAGACAAGACATATTTTTCAAAAATCCGGACAATTCGTTTTCTCTCCGACTGGCTGAGCTGCTATATTATACACACATCCATTCAGATCTGGAGTTGGAAAACTACTCCAAAAGGATGGAGGGAGGGAGTGAGAGAGAAAGGCACACATGTCAAATTTATTGCGAGCTTATATCACCATCTTTTCCTCGCTCCCTAACGTATGTAATAGTCTTGCCTTATCATTCCGAGTACTTTTTCACCACCACACCAAAAGTATACACACCACCAGCAGCACGTTACCACTCTCTAGTGTCACTAGAGAGGAAATCATATCATGTGGCTTATGTCCTTGTAGAAATGGGGAAAGCAAAACTGAATTTACACTTACGATGATGATGGCATAGGCATATCAATATAATGTGGACAACAAGTTAGATTCTCAAGACAGAAATGTGTGTTTTCAAAACTCACAGAGCCACAACCAAACCCGTTCTCTCAGGGAAGCCAAGAAAAGACCAAAGATTAGGATGAGAAGTGAGGAAGGAGCATCGTGTTGTCTAACTTAATTTCCTGTTGATGGCAAAACTCTTCCGGGAGTGTTTTAAAATAGTAAAAATGAGTTTGTATACATATATATACACTATAATACCAGAAAAGTATACGCATTTAAAAAAATTCTCTAGAAGAAACAATAATAATATCATTTCGAGGTGAAAGTAGCTACTTTATGCCTAAAAAACAGAATGTCAAAGAGTTTAAACAATGTCCTCTCCATCTCTCCCTAATTTCTCTCTCTATTTCCCTGTAACTACCGCGTGTGTGCAAGTCTTACTATATTCAGGGTACATTGAAGAAAGCAATTGCCATTTCCCTCTTATATTATTGCACTTACCACCAGCAATATAAAATGGGAGAGAGGAGACTATAAGGCAATTGGAAAATGTGCGGAATCTGGACGAGATTTTCTTGGCTCAATGACTTTCACAGCTTTTCCCCTCCACTTTCTTCCTTGTTCCTTCTCACCAGGACCTTTTTAGATTTGGAGTACACACACTCTCCCAGAGCCAGAGAAAAAGGGGGAGAGTGTGTGTTTCTGACTGAACGACAGTGCAATTAAAATTTACGATTGGATATTCGTCGTCGGGAAAAAGTACAGGAATAAATCAAAGGACAACAGTCGTGCTACTGCCATATTCACTTATTTTCTCCACTCTCTTTCCCTTCTCTGTTTGTAGCAAAAACTGGGAAGAGGAGAAAATGTGTGGTAGTTTAGTTTAGTTTAGTATCGTCTTTTTTGGCTCTTTACTTGCTTTAAGAAAATGTATATTGTATTATCGCTTTCTTGAGCTTCCCGTTCAAAAAAAATCTTCTCTTTTGTATGTGCATACATCTGTGCATGTGTGTGGTTTAGTATATTAGGGTGCTTAGATTTTACGGCTTGACAGAACAGAGCAGCCAGCCTGTGTCTCTAATACGGGTCGCTCGAGTACAAGATGGTTCACAAGGAGAAAACAGACCAGAACAGAAAACTGAGAATGAGTGCAAAAATACAAGTTTTGGTGTAAGGACCAACTAGTACTACTAGCCCGTGGTAGAAAGTCAGTCCCAAGAACAAAAAAATAAATGGCTTTAAATGAAGTTCATATTATACATGTGTGTAGATTCGAGGATAGATCTCATATAAGCATATAATATGCACTATGTTGAGTTAGCATAGAGAAAGAAAGGGCTGTATTAATTTCAACTCTCGGCCCTTTCCCCCGTTTTGACATGGAGGCTGTTGGAAATTGGAAGTTGTTAGATAGGCTTCGTTGCCTCCTTTCTAGCATCCTGCTTTTTTGCTTCAAGCTTTGGATGGAAGGAGCTGGACAAAAAATATGTATAATCTCCAGTTTTGTAGCACACTGGCTCTCTGATCCTTACGTACACATACAGACATACGAGGAATGGACGTTGGATTTGGATTTTTGGATCTCTGGACTGTGAGTTATTAAAAAAGCCTAGCCAAAGGTTTTTATTACTTTCACAAGAGTACCAAAAACGATAAAGGATCAGCCCAAGTGGAGAAAAGAGTATGAAATGCGTCCTCCTTTTGTGTTCTCTCAACTGGAGACCAAAAATCGAAAAAAATGGACCAGATTTTCTCAGCTATATTATTGTGGCTATAATTGTGCTGTTCCGTTTTTGCATGAAATTGGTAAAGGTAGCGGGAGTGAAGTATAGGTGTTATATGACCTCAACAAGTCGAAACTGTTTCAAAAAACGGAAACTGAATGGCCTTCCATAAATATCAAGAATGACACTTGAGAGGCGAGAGAACATTGTTCGTTCTCACCGGTTTCCTTTTCTCTAATCAAAATACAAAAAAAATATTTCATACTTTCAATCCCATTTTTGTTCTGAACAAAAAAAACCCTGGTCTAGTTGGGAATGTCCCAATCTAGGAAAAAGAAAATTTATTGGAAAAGTAGAAAAAACTTTCCCTTGTTTAAAAAAATAAAGCAAACTTCAAATTCAGCGAAAGATACCGACATTTTAGTAAAAGTGGAGAAAAGAATCAAGTCGGAAGTAGAAAAACGGGATCATGGCACAGCGATGACCATCAAAGGAAAGTAGAACGCAACAAAAGAGAGAGAGACAGGTTGAGTTATGTGAGAATTAGACACGAAAAGCTTTTCCGTTTCCACTTTTTATGGTGTCACCAAATTTTAGAGAGGAAAAAGCAGCAATGCGCCATCTAAAAGTAATAGAGAACAATTTTAGATATCTTATTCCATCCCCTCCAAAATAGATTGATCTGCTCCCACCCACCAACTGATCTCTGTATTAGTCACTGCCAAATTTATATTTTTTGGCTCGGGCCAAAAGCGGAAACAAAAAAACCCCACCACGGGACTATAGAGAACTGGAGTGTCTTCCACAAAATCTCTACCAAAACCACGACCACTGACGCCATCAACCACGTATATATGCTAATGAGTGAGTAGAAATAGTTTAAAATTCAAATTCCTTCCTTTTTATGATGTTTGCTCTTTCTAGGAGCTCCTCTCATGACAGCGTTTCCTCCTGTCGGAGTGATTCCGATTCCGACTTGATTTCATCTCGCCCTCCCGCTCCCCGTCTCACTTTTATTGCGAAATGTTATTTTCCCTCCTCATTTCCATTCATTCCATATGCTCATTTCACATTCCCTAAATATATTCCATCCATTTCCAGAACTCCAACGGGTTTTTTGAGTTAGAACCATCACCACCACCAACATCAACCAAGCCGACGGAGTAGTCACCGCGAAATAATATGGAAAAGAGGAGGATTGAATGTTGAAAATTTCCAAGTAATCCATCTTTGTATTTTGATTTCCTTCCTTTCCTTTTCAATTGGATGAAGAAAAGAGGGATTCAATTTGAAAAGTGATGCAATCTGATGTATATATTCCCATAAATAACTGTAGACATCACCATCATCATTCTTGACTTGCAAAGACATTGCAAAAACCGTAATTTAATCAACCAACTGTCTCCCTTCGTCGGCATCACTATCCAAACCGGAAAGTTAGAGAACAGGATGATGTGATGTGATCTGATGATGCTTATTTCCCTAAATCGACCGGCCATCTTTTTCAAATTCCAATTTGAATTTTTATTTCGTACTAAAAGAAACGCCAGTTACTAAATGTGCATTCCATCAACAAAATCTCGAGATGAAAGGCAATGGAGTTGATTTGGTGGGAGGCCCAAAACGGCTATAAACCAGGGAAGAATTGAAATTCATTGTATTTCGTTATTTGAAGGGATGCTCTAATGAGTTCCGTCGAAAAATAAACAGTAGTTTACCATCTATCCTTGACAGCCAAAAAGGAAACAGGATTGGATGGACTAAAGCTAAAGATGGTTAAAAAGCACGTACCAAATTGTAATAATAGAGTCCCACTCTATCCCATGTGAAAGCAGGGAAGATTCACAGTTTTTGGCAATACATTTCGTATGTTTGTATTTAGCCAGTGCCAAAAACAGGACTATACATACTCATACCGAGGTAGTTTGAAGTGAAGACTACGTGCACTTTTACTGGTTGGCAGTTAGTTTGGTTTGGCTGATTTTTTTGAATGGAAAAAAATTTAAAAGAAACTTTTTTTCTTTTCCTCTCTTCAAAATCCAATCTCCCGAGAGTAACAACTTGCCTTGAGGAGACGGAGTGCTCTATTAAATGTTTGTCTTTTTTCTTCCTTCTTCCTTGAATGGCGCAAGTAAATAAACGTAATTGCAACACCATTTCCTTCCGTCTTTGAGTTTGCTCCTTGTCTAGTTTCTCGTTGTGTAAATACTTGCTTCTAAAATTGAAAGTGGCAACAATGGAGCGTGGAGAAGTGGTAGGGAATGGTATTATGAAGAAGAAAACCTGGAAATGAAAGGAATTTCAAGACTGCTACAACTTAAACCGCATACATTGGTTGGCGGACACACTTTCTCTAAAAGAAACCACTTGATTTTGGAAGTATTGGAGAAAAAAGTGCAAAATCATCTTCGGGAACCTTTCCAAAGCTTCATCAGCAGCTTGCCATCGCCACTAACAATGAGAAAAATTAACGGGTGGTAAGAAAGCGAAAAAAAGTGAGATGAAAATCAGCTGAAAACACTTGATTTTCCAAATCTCTCCAAAGAGGAAAACAAGGATTGGAGGGTACTTAACTTACTCCTATTTGATTGCAAACGATTGATGAACTTTTCACATTTCAAAGGGAAATTAAACGGAAATAGAAAATGAATGAATGAGTAAATCCCACTCTAAAGATTTACTTTGATTTCTCGTCGTCATCATCCTCTCTTTCTCGTTGTCTCTGCAATTGGTCGAGATAAAAGGGATGAGCTGGTTCTTGGTAACTTTGAAGACGGAGCCAAAACGGCTAAGTTCAAATGGGCCTTATTTTTTCCGAGACTATCACCAAATCGCATCAGAAGCAACAAATTTTAGTGAACGAAATCCTTTCAAATAAACCTTTTCGCCAATTTAACTAAAAAAGAGAATTTTCTTCTTTCTGTCATCAAGAAAATAAACTAACTCGTTTTCCCCAGCTACCTGCCAATCCCTACAAAATACACATAATCACCTACTAAGGCTTTAGCTCCCTTTCAAATATTTTCTTCACAAGTCGCAAAGTAGTTGTTGAATGTACTTATGTGTTAGTCTTTTATATTTGCGCTTCAAATGAAATCCTTTCCTTTTCGAGTAACGAATCGAAAAACGCCAAAAGAAGAGGAGGACATTGCACAAGAAGAAAAACTTGTTTCCTATCTACTCCCTGCTTCAAAACACATGAAGAAATGAAATGAACAGAGGAGAAGATTAAGATGATGACGATGACGAAAACCGTACATGCCTGCTGGAGACAAGTAACGAGCACTTCAAACAAAACTCCTTTTTCTACAAATGAAAAGAAAAGTTAAATGTAATTTCCGCTCTGCCTCCCTCTCTCTATCTATAGCCATCTTACTTTAAACTTTCAGGTTTTGGTGGATAATTTTCAAAAAGAGAAATAATTTCCGGAGACCCCACGTTATTGAGCTTTATAGATTAAAATTGCTCAAAACGTGTAGTGAAGTCAAGGATAGCGCATCTGTATTATGTGGTAATTAAACTAACTTTTAAAAATATCAGCTACGGCATGTAGGTTTAACATTTAAACAAAACTTGATATGACCGAAGCCGTTTTATTCGAAGTTACAAAAGAACACTGCATTTTTTCTTTGAAATACATCGGACACGTTGCTTTTACCTTTGGGCAATACTTAATTTTCTCTCGTGCGGCTCTATTCGAGAGTTATATACCTGCCCTGTAATACAATAACCCTCGATAATTTTTTCGCTCAAAGGAGTACGGAGAATGGATAGGTGATAGGGTGGAAATAATTCAATTTCTTGAGAAAATTTCTCTCATTAAAAACTTGACTTTCTCTCGTTTTTCTTGGCCTCAACACAAATGACTAATGACAAGTGGAAGAAGTGGAAGTGGGGATTGGAGAAAAAGTTTCCCTTCACATACCCACAGCGGAGTCTCAAGTTTTTTGCCGCAGTCAACTATCCATGTTCGTTATCAGATTCCTCCGCAGCGCAACAACATTTTGGGAGTATCACTCTTTTCCTTGAAAAATGGTGAGAAGGAGAAACTTGAAACTTTTAATACTGGCCCCACTAAATTTTCAAAAGAAAATGGTTTGCCCTGCTCAAATAATCTTGAAACTCGTTTTTCCTCACCACCTTTCCCTTCCCGTTTAATAATACTTTTTTCAGGAAAAAGTTTGGGTGACTGCGTGCAATTCAAAAATTAACAATTTAAAAACAGATGCAATAAAACTTGTTTTCTCTTATAGAAATTTAGCAGAAGGGAAAGCTGTAGAGGAATTTCGTGTGGCGTCCTTATACTTGAAAGACCTCTCTATGAAATGTATCCGCTGGTGTTGGTCGGAGTGGCGGTGTTGGTGTGTAAATTTATGGGTGAAAATTTATCCCCATCTACATTCATACGTGGATGTTAGTGGAGTGTTCTTCTTTTTTTGTGGAACGAGCAAATAATGTATGCTAGTGCTCCCTCAAGATTTTAATGATCATATACATCTCTCGATGCAGTTTCATTTTCTCTCTCCTAACTATTTCTCCTTCTTCTTCTTCATCTCCTCTTCTTGCATGTGATCCCGAACCATGCTTACTTTAACCAGATATGGGATGCAATGCAGCAAAATTTCGTTCCAGAAAAGTAAAGCCCCGTAAAGGAAGAAGAAGCACAGGGTTCTTCTCAACTGACATTCCATTCAATTTAAAATATGGCGTGCCATGTCGTGCCATCCTTCTCTCACCCAGTGCACACCAGCCACCAACTTTTCCTCTTCATTTAGACGGGCATCTACAATCTTCCATCTGCTTTTGCTTCCATGACTAACAAAAACTTTGAAATTCTTTGGATGGCTGTTCATCCCGGAAAGTGCAAAATGGGAAAGTGTTTCGGATGTTCAACAATTTCTGGTGTGTGTTGGAAAAATTTCTTACTTTTTATCTCACCCAACATAACATACATCTAACACACAAGTTTTCATCATCATGATGGTCGTGTATGTGGAAATGCAATGTGTTCTTTTCTTGTGAAAGAACAACCTAGTTTCCCAACCGCGACCCAGTTTCTCACTCTCCCGTTTTCTTTGGAGGGAGTAGCAGTGTTTATACAAGGAGAAATGATAAACTCATTAAAATAATAACAGCGAGTTGAGCAATTTAGCTGGGGCAAAAGAATGGCATGGAATGTGAGGTGGACGTTTGTTGAATTCACAATTTTATTTTTGTAAAGGCAGCTTGCTACTTGCTGCTTCGAAAAATCTATTTTATGCGTTTGGAGCTGGAGCGGAGGCTAAAGTAGTGTATTAAAAATCATATACGTTTGTATGACTATGGGAATGTATATAAAAAATCACATTTGCAATACATCATATCGTCGTATTACCATCATCAATTCTGAAAATGAAGTTGAACATCGTCGTCGTGAGCATTGAATGAACCGAAGAATGTATGTAGGGAAATGAGAATGGAAACATGGCTGCTGCATACTACCGCGCGCTCTCGAGATATGCATATTTTTGGAATGCATCTCGGTTAAAAACTTGGCATTTTATGAAAATTGAGCTGGAACGTGGGAGCCTTATTTTTCTGACATATTTAAGGGCTTATTTCCTCCTCCTTTTTCTCATAAAACGTTAGCCCATTTCCACTCTCTCTCTATATATATCCATGTGTTTATGACATTTCATGTGTATCCCAGTTTCGAGTTTTTGGCAAAAGCCAACAAATGTCTGGGAATGACGCGTTTTACTCATATGCTCTACTTTATAGCATCTTTCACTCTGCATTATTAAGTGGGGATATGGAGTACTGTCAAAATTAGAAATATAACATGGTTTTCTGTCGGTCCTATCACAAACTCCTTAAGCACATGACCCAAATTACAGGACTTCTCATCTATCTACTATATAATTAATTAAAAACTATTCTATGGAATTTCAGTGGTATCGTTGAATTGTCCCATTCCTGATGAATTTACTAGTCACTCTAAATGAATACGAAGTTTTAATAGATTTATTTTATTTATGGTTCCGCTACTTTTTCCATCATGTTTCCAACAATTTATTTATATTCAGCATGATTTCCAGTTTTTTAAAGTAATCTAACTACAAGGGAAAATGGCGGAGCGTTATGATTATTACCATAAAACTTGTGTCTAATGGGCTCAATTTTTTCTCCTTGAAGATTTGCTCATGACAGCAGTTTTAGCATTTAGCAGTTGAAAACCCAAAAAACTAAAATATTTAAGCGGTTCATATTTAAAGCTGCCAAAGAAAACAATCCTACATAAATTGTCAAAGGGAAATAAGTCTTTTTTATTTCTCTCCATTTTTTTCTTTTCTTTCATCCATCTCGATCTTTAAACCTGTTGTAAGCGGATCTCCAAGTGGGACTAAAGCTCTCTCGTTCCGGTTCCCATTCTTATTTTGGCCCAGCATCACTCCATCATTTGCAAAACCCGAGCCGATCCCGATATGAAATGGTTGACAGAGTGTGAAAAGCAGCGCGTCAAGTTGTATAATGATAATACGATGATGGAAACGGGAGTAATGCTTTTCATACTTAATTCAAAAACTGGATAGATTGAAGCCGAATGAAGAGGACAAGTGACAAATAAGAAGGACGGGAAAGTAACAGGAACCATTACCGCCATCTTACTTCAAGAGTGATGCGGACTTCGTTCGCTCCTCTCTTTTTCTCCTCATCTTGTTGTCAATCCCTATCAAGAGGAAAAAATAGGTTGACACGTTTAAAACAGAAAATCCATTTATCCAAAAACGAACACGTTTTCTTTCTCCCACTCAAGAAGCGATTGTATCGAGAATGAGGTACAAAAACATGAAACAAAAGCCCTTTTTAATGCTCTTTACCAACGCTGTGCTGTGACACAAAATGCATTTTTCTTATCCTGAAGTGTAAAGAAGATTCAGTTGCAAGACTCTTTTCCTTTAGAACTTACAACACCAAAGCAATTTTTTTTTGTTCTGAAGGAGTACTAAAGCTCAAGTGGAGGATTCTACTTGGGCTGTCACTGCCACTTTCCACGGGGATATGATACTAATGGCTTCAATCAACCGTGAAAGAAACAGAAGTACTGACTGAAGCTGCTCCCTTGTTCCATTTTTTCGCAGAAATTATATGAAAGAGAAAGTTGGGCAAACGTGGGAATATATATAGGAAGCATACATCAATAATTCCAACGCCAACCCACAACTTTCTCCTGTGAAAATTGGATCATTCAAGTAAGAGACAAGGAACGACGTACAAGTATCCATATATACTCTGCTCATTCGCTGGTTGAATGGTTCTCATAACTAATTAGTCCTTTGATCGCGTTACCTTAAGACGGATAAAAAGAAGAATACACCTGAGACTTCACGTCCTTTCTCGGAATTTTTTGGGTGTGTGTGTCTCAAAATTAGAGTTCGACGAAGTCTCCAATCTCTGATTTCAAAGAAAATTGTAAGTCACCTTAACTGCCTCCATTTCCATCCTTCTACTTTTCTTCTCTTTCATCTTAGATTGATCAACACACCGAGTCATCATCAATATTGCATGGGATGATGGAGAATTTTGAAGAGAGGACGAAATTTTCACACAAACTGGATTCATTACTTGCAATCCAATATTTTTCAAGGGCCGAGAGTCATATCATGAAGCTTTGTTTTCACAAAGGTAGAACCATCATCATCCTACTTTAGATTTGTTTTTAGACTCTTATCGTCATCGTCAACAAAAAACACAAGGAGTTAACTTTTGTTTGCACTCACATCAAATCACACTATCCGCTTGAACTGAAAGCTGCTTTAAAAGCAGCATTTTCTTTGCTGTTTTAAGAACAAGGAAAAAATGTGTGGGTGGGCCAATGTGACTGTATAACACAGCATAACTCTCATGTGTTTTATATGAATGGTGATTCCAGTTGACGGTTGCAGAAATATATAGACAATTTTTCCCTGAAGGAAGAAATTTAATGAGAGCTTTTCTGTTTTCTTTGATCCTTTCGTGTTTGGGGTACTTCATTTGATAAAAAGTTCCAGATTGCACAGTTGCGTTAAGGTATTATTGTAGAAGAGATAGTCCATCCAAAAGGTATATTTCCATGCGAGATGGATGATCAGTAAATAATTTCTCTCCTACATTATATCCAAGCATACATGTACATCACCTGTGATACTTCCATTCCATTATACTTACTATCAGCATCGCCCCAAGGTTAAAGCATAAACAATCCGATAAAGGAAGGTTCAATTAAATGAAGTGGAGTCATTCCTTCTAGTGCGTTACTGAAGAGACGTTCAAATCCAGACTCCGAAAGTGACCCCATCTAAAATTCAGGAGTCAAAACTACAAGCTTTACTGAGAAACTTGAAGTCCGCAATTGAAGGATACGTAAAACAATCAAACGTTAATAATGATGAATTATAATTTAACATTTACTTAAAGGTCAGTATCTATACAAAATATTGTGATATGTATTTATGTCAGGTTGGATTTTATGACTCATGACCATAAGTTTATTTATGTTTATATAGGAAAACTCTTTATTCGGACATCAAATAGGAGTATTCTTCAACTTAATCCTTTTAGGCATATCCATCCAGTGATTATTTGCATATTACAGTACCCCTGAACTTTCATGACATTTGAAAGTGATTTACTCCTGTGGATCTATTGAGTACCCCATTTAAATGCATGGCACAACATTCGGTTATCAATTTTTGGGTACGCGCATTTGTTACACTTCCACAGCCAATTTCACTCGATTTGACGATGCTGATGATGAGTCAGCGTGTGATGTAATTTTCGCACTCACAACCTCCACCAGCCACACATACAACAAACGTGTAAATCAAGCCAAGGTTATTTCCTTTCTCTTCTCCCATTTGAAAATTGAAACTGTCAGATTATTGGCTCATGTACGATAAATTTATGATACTCCACTTTGTTCTCCACTCCCATTAACTAGCATTAAAGCTGAAACGAACTATAAAAAAATGGGAGCGACTGAAATTGAGAGCTTGAAATGGAGTACAGGAAGGCAAAGAGTTGACGACCCATTTCTAAAAGTAAAACCTTTTGCAACATTCATAAAAGGGAGTTGAGTCAAAGTCGAGTCAAGACTACTATAGTAGTAATAGTAGAGCAAGAGGGTCTGATCAAGGAAAGAGAAATAAATGCCGAATGTAGTGGAGTGTACACAAGGCACATTTTTGTGCCTTGATGATCGTCATGCATCATATTTCATTCCCTTTTTACCATCTGTAAACACATAATTCACAGTAAATGTCATTACTCTCCGCTTGAAATATAAAATGTTACAATCTTTCTCCTCTCTCTCTTTGTTTCACTTTTCCCTACATGAAATCTTTTTAAAACGGTTGTATTATTTGCCATGTGCTCTGCTTTCCCCTTAAAGACTTGTAGGCTCTTTTTCTAGCTGCTTTCTTCCTTCCCGAAAATTTATTTCACTACACCCAGGCCGGATATACATCATATGGCAATATACCAAATGAGCAATATAATTTGGCTGCTCCCTTGTACTTCCATTTTTTTGCCTATCATTAAATATCCACCTTAAAACTTGGTTGCTTTATCGTTCCAGGGAAATGTCATTTTTATCATATAACCTCCTTCCGCTCCGACCTCCCTGGTTTCAGCTCGTTCCGTAAGTTTGCGGAGACCAGGAAGCTTCTCCACGCTTTGTTATCTTTTGTGAACTTTAGCCTTAATTCGAATGCCCGTTCACCATAGCCAAGACACATTTTCCTCTAGAGCATGGTTCCTTTCAAAATTAATTACCAAGTTCACAAGGATCAAAAAGCAGGGGAATTGTTGTTCTCATGTCAAAAAGAAAGGAACATAGAATCCAAATGATATTATTTATCTTTCACAAAATGCTCCTTGTTCTTAAGTACTTCTCCGAAAAGCAACAAATATGAAGAAGATATGTGCTATATTATTTTTTCTATAACATAATAAAATGTTCTTCCTATTTCCTAAAACCAACACTTTTGGACCCTTTATTTATTTCCTGAAAATACAGTAATTTGAAGCTTATATTTCATCTTATATTTTTTTATTACAGCATGGTAGTGGTGCTCATCATCATCTTCCCATCATATCAGAAATGAAATGAAAGCCATTTTCAAATTTATTTTTTCCCAAACATTTTTTCTGGTGCTGTACTTTCTTCAAAAACAAAGTTGAAAATATAAGACAGCAGCACATACGTGTAATATATAAAGACACAAAAATGTAATAAGATTGGATGATTTGATAAAAACGAGAGGAATAGGATGGAGAAAGTATCCATTTCATTTTCTTGTTTTCTCCTCACTTTTACGTCCCTTTTGGGGTTCCACCAGCATAAAACTGGAGATGCATTGGGTGATGTATGAGATGAAACGTTGTGTAATATGCTTTTTTGGGGAGAGTGGTATGAAAGAGGAGGAAAAATGGATTGGATATTACAGAGTCGAATCATCGTAATACAAGATACATGACATGTGTATGATGTTGTACATAAAACATAAACCGTGATCCAATCCAGAGTCACAGAGAAAGATGCCAAAAAGGAAAGTAGATATAGTTATTTGCCGACTTAAAAATGTATTCAGTAATTCATTTTTCTCCCGTCTCCTCCTTTGTTGGGAAGTGTTGAAAAGGGAAAAGAACAAGGGATCATGTTTCTCTCTGGCTTTTATAGATGAGAATAAAGCGGGTCAAAATGAGCTGTAAAAATGGTGCATAAACTACGGTGAAAACTGTTAAACGAATACAAGAGCAAGAAAGTTGTACATGCATACATACATGGTACTTTCCCCAAAGAAATTTTTGGAGAAATGCAAAGTTTGATATTGGAATGAGAGCAATTCGTGAAACCCTTTTATCTCCTTTCTGTTTTATACTAAATAACTTGGTGACGGGGCTCCTAATTTTGACGCCGTTGGAGAAAGCATGAAAACTTTCTCGGTGGCTGAAACAGGTAGAAATAAAAAAAGAGTTGGGATGCCCGTCTCTTGGATATTCTACATAACAACATCGGTTTTCCTAAATAATAGCAAAACTCATGAGTGGGAAATGTAAAGGGAGAGTAAGTAACCTCTCACTCTTTGAGGAGAAAAGTTCCCTGTTCTCTGAAATTTATATGCTTTGTTTCATTTCATCTTATGACGCCTAAGGGATCCTTATTTCCTCTCCTTTCTTTTTTCTCTCGTACTACATATATTTTTGGCATAGCCATGAAAAGTTTGGGCTTGCTTTTTGAATACAATAACGAAAATGAAAGGGACAAGATCAAAAAGGAGAAAATGGGAAATGAAGCATTCATTTCTGGCGAGTAAATGTGGTTGGTTGGTTGGGGATCCCAGATGATGATGGCACCACTGGTCCACTCTTCGTCTCTCAAGATCATCATCGCCATCTCATCACCCTCATGATTATTTTCGCCTCCTCTCCTCCATTCTCCAGAGAAGTGGGAAAGGTTGTTGCTGCTTTGAAGACTGAGAAAATCGCCCGGAGCTCCAAATAATGTTTCAAAAGAAAGGCTTGTTACGCTGCACCAAAGGCTTCATCTCATCTCTGGCTGGAAGTAACTTTTCATTTTCAGAAGTTGCCACACCACTCTCATTACTTCAAACGCGTTAGAGTTAGCAAGCAGCTTTGAGCAGAGTCCGGCAAGGAGTAGACACATATTTTTCTCAGGAAATTTTTGAGACTGATAAAGCTCGAGGAAACCCGTAAACATCTTGAACACTTCCTGGTCACGTTTTTGCACGTGTGGCAAAGCCAAAGCTTCTTATCAACCTTTTAGTAGGCACATACATACTGTGCTTATCAAAGGAACTAAAGTTCGACCTTCCTTCCGAAAATCATTAGAAAATAATGCTATACAGCTTCAAACATGACTACTTTCTAGACAGCACTGCTTTCACCCACAGATGAAGAAAAAAACTCAAGTCGTAAAAGAGATTTGAGCCCATTTTTATGAGCCGTTACTATCAGCATATCACTCATTTCCTCTCCCCTTCATATCTGTGAGACAGGGGCGGAAAATGGCGGACATTATAACATAGCGCATAACATAAGATAAGACAATTGTTATCCTTTACTTGTGTAAGGAAAAAATAGCTCCCATTTCCTCCAGAAAACTATTCCGGGCCGATGATAATGGCGTGTGTGGACGTTAGTGTCCTGCTGCCCAAGTGATATCTCATATGAAATGAATGAACAAAGTCATTTCATTCTGAGAGCAGAGTAAAGCTCACTTTCTCCGTTTGCAGTGCACTACACGAAAATCTGACTGACTCTGCGTGACACACTGCGGCAAAGTTTCCACTTTCATCTCATCACCAAAAACTTTCTCGTTACCACACCACTACGAGAACCGCCATCGAACCTTCCCTCCCAAAATATAATATTGTAGAGGAAAGCGGAGAAGGATCCCAATTTGGGTTGTAGCCTTATATAGCGTTGATAACATGTCCAACTTTCTTTCCCAGTTGTTGCTCCATGTTGTAGTGTGGCTGAGTTGTTGGAAGATCGTGATCATCATCGCGGCATCATAATAAGTTTCAGTTTATGCGATGCATGTCCTCGCTCTGAAGAAAGTCATTAGAAAGTTGTACAAGTACAAAATTAGTTGGACCCTGAAGCCCCTACATACTTGCATGCTTTTCTCTCACAAATTAAGCGGATCTGGATAGAAAACTTGGCAATTAGGAAAATTAGCAAGTGTGTCAATGTCATAATCATCACACCATCCTCATATATATCACATCACAGCGTTCGATCATTATTTGCTCCTTTGCTCACGCTTGCATGCGCTGAATTGGGGCATCCTGAGACCGCTCACAATTATTACGGTCTATCGGCATTTCTCCAAGTAGCTCAGCAATACAATACACAGGGTCCCTTCTTAACGCTCAATTCAATCCTCAAGTAACACAATGTGTGTGTTGACGATGTACATATACTTATGTATATGGATGTTATGGAAGGATCCAGCTCATAAAAAGAATTGAGAAGAGAAAAGAATGTGAGCATTTACTACA
Source organism: Orchesella cincta (assembly GCA_001718145.1). Taxonomy (NCBI): domain Eukaryota; kingdom Metazoa; phylum Arthropoda; class Collembola; order Entomobryomorpha; family Orchesellidae; genus Orchesella; species Orchesella cincta. Next base: position 76,485 of record LJIJ01000414.1, read on the forward strand.
GACAAAATCGTTGTCATCGTCCTCTTCCATTCCCATTCCACTTTCTCTTTGCTCTCCGCATTTTACACAGAAATGCTCCCGATATTACCCCTCCTCGTCTGTACTTATGTGTGTGTCTCAGATGAAGACAAGAAAAAGAATAGGAAGAAATTGTTCACTTTCTCTCTCTCTCTTATTCTCCCTTCCCTGCATCGTCTATCGTTGTATCCCTCCTTTTTTATTCTCTTTGGAGAAAATGGCCCTGTGTGGAGAAATGTGAATAAAGAAAACGAGAGCTTGGTGGAAGAGGATATTTTTGCTAGAGAAGGAAAAAACTGCTCTCATTTCCCTTTTCTCTTTCTTTGCTTTCCCCTGTGCAAAAATGCTTCTTGTAGCTTTTATATGGGATGTGATGGGCGAAAGAGGAGCAGGCAGGAAAGGATATGTGAATGCTGTACTTTATTTGGGAATTGGCTTTTGTATCATCATCCTAATATCTCTGTGAGTGTTGTGTTCTAGCTTTGCGAGCCAGTTTCAAGTACGTGTATGTGAGTGTGTCTATTCCTTGCTCTGTGTGTACATAAAGGATAGGGAAAGGAGGAAGAAGAAAGCAGATTTTTTTCTCCTTTTCCCATTCCCACTTTTCCAGTCTTGCGTACTCTTCAATCTTCGTCTGTGAGCCGAGCTGGCTTGATCATCATCACCAGGAGCAGCAGCGAAGAGGGAGAAAAAGAAGCAGCATCTCTCATCTCTGCTTTCCTCATGTAGTGAACAACTCTGCTGGTTTTGGGGCTCCTCTGTTCTTTACAAATGGACGGGTGAACAAGACAGAGAGGAGCTCGTGGTGTGTGTGTGTGTGCTCTCTAGCTCTATTTCTATCGTTTCACAAACCACACACCAGTACCAAAATATTCAACACATGAGTAACTACAACAAACAAGAAATATTTTTAAAACAGCCCTGCCGATATTTTAGTTAAACTCTGCGTGTGCTTCAAGAACAAACTATTCCTCAGAAACGGTGGGAATATTCTGGGAACAAACTCAAAAAATCGTGCTGAAACTGCCAGAGAGAGAGAGAAAGCAACGAACTTGTTACTTTACGTTCCCACTCTCATTTCTCTCTCCGAAAGTTCCCCCTCCTCGTTTCCAATCGAGGATTTGTCCAAAGTGGCTTAATATTTTCCAGCGTTGTAGCTCCCCACGCAGTCGTCACTGTCCGTTTGGAAGGTTAAATCAGGTAAGGTCTTACTCTTCACTTTAAACAAATACATCTACTAGTAGTTAAATATCCATTTTTCAAACTTTCCTTTTAGAAATTTAAAAGTAGTGGAGCCAAAAATTACATTCCTTTCATCCTCTGTTTCTTTTATTGGATAACACATTGGAGGAGAAAGGGAGATAAGTGTATCATTTGGCTGGGTTGGGTAGAATTCCCAGGTGTCCATTTATTTACCGTAAAATCTCAAGCTTTTCATGTATCACTGTCAGCTTCCATATATCCGATTTCAAGTCGATATCCTCAGAACCCTGAAATAATGTAGGTAGCCTGCTTTCTCCCACTTTCCCTCTTGTTTTAAAAGGAACAGAATAACAATGTAGAGCCCAACCACCATCATGTATTGAGTCGGTAAGCCGCCGAAGAGGGAAGCCTAAAATGAAATTTATTATTTTGTCTCCTCTCATCAATTTACTACGTGACACTCAAAAACTTTACGCTCCTTTTTATTGTCTGCCTACACCAGAAAAACTTTATCCACCTTTCCATCTCATCGTGCTCACTCGATTTTAAACCGTTTATGAGCCCATTTTATCTCATCATTTAATAAAGGCTTGTGTCATGTGATCCAAGTATACACATCAAGTCCCACAATATTTAAGGCGGAAGCTATCATCTATCATCGTCTTTCTTTGTTGCTCAAGTTGAGGGACACCCTTCATGTATGTCAACTCAAACTAGCCTTTAGTACACTACGCACCACATCTTTTACTTATCTGGTTGATCTCTTTACTTAAATCCGATCTGGAGTTGGGTTGCTTGCTTTTTAAAATCCTTGGAGTTTACCTTTCTCGTGCGAAACAAGCGAGAATAAAGTTTTTATCTTGTTTCGGATATTATTTTCTTGGAAAGAAAGAGTTGGGAGGAAGGAAAACATAGGTATTTGTGGCGTGGTTTGGTGATAATGATAAACATGCGGTGATCATACAGCATTTTTTGGATGCTTTTTTCAGTTAAACCTGAATGGTTTTCATTACATCATTATCATCCATGAAACCATGTGTGTATGCCGCCGTATGATTATGATGGTGTTGATGATGGTAGTAAACAGGTTCTCTTCCGCTCCCAAGTGATACACACTTCCTTTGCTTTTTTCTGGGGAGAGAGAAAAAAAAGAATTTTTATGCTAAGCTATATGATTCTTACTATCCCACTACAACTAGACCAGACAACCATTCATTCACTAGATGCTTATTTAACCAAGCCGTATAAATATCATTTCCGATTATTTACACACACGCAGAGAGCAGCCAGGATGGTTGGTTATTATTAGGTAGTCATGTTCATGTGCTTTCATCTTTCTTGGAAAAACAGCAAGTAAGAGTTCTTATCCAAAAATATCATATCTTTCAGTCAAACACAAACAGAGCTCAACATCAACCCACAAATAAAAAAAGGAAGGTTATGAAACAGTCAATGCCAGTCAGTGTCTACTCTATTCATTCTTACACAGTTTTGTTTTATTGACACAAGTGTCATACGATACGTGTCTCTGCATCCTGTTTTGTTATTTGTGTTTAGAATACAAAACTGAACGGCTTCTTCATCCTTCTTTATTTTGATAAAAAAAACAAAACATGCTTTCTCCTCCTGAAAAATCCTTTCTGGCTCCGATTCTATACTCTTGCGATGGAAAGTTATGAGTAAAACTCATATTCTGTAGATGACATATCAAACCGGGTTGTTTGCATGACAGAAGATTACTTTTTGAAATGGAAAAAAAGAATAGAATGTCAACTCGGGTTACTCTGTTGTGTTTTGTTCTTATTGAAAATATGGTGTGTGAGTGATGTCGTGAGAGAACAGAGTGTGTGTGTGGAGGGATGTGGATGAAATTATATTATGCACATTTTTAGCAAAGAATGAAAAGTATTGTTATCAAATTGGGAGAATATGACGTGCGTCTCTTTCACCACTGAAAAGGGAGAAAGAATAATATATATTTATCGTATTCCCTGTTTTACCTAAATTGTTGTGTATGGATATTTATACTTTGTTTGGGAAATGAAAGAGTTTGGCGTGAGTGTGTCGACAGCACCAGACCAGAGTAAGTAGAGTAGCTTTAGCGCATGTTATGGCGTACACGTCACAAAGAAAGGGAAAAGTTTTTGATGTGGAATATTTTTTCTCCTTCGTTTGCTATCTTGAAATGTGTAGAGTAGGTACATACAAATGGGGAGAAAATGTTGTATACCGTCGCCTTTCTATAGTGGAGTTGATGTGGTACAATTTTTTTCTGGATGCAAGCCAAAAGAAGGGAAAAGTCTGAAACTTTTTCTCTCTCGTCATTTCTTTCTCTGGTGAAAGATGAAAGCTTTTTACGTGGTGCTTCGAATCGTCTGCATTGTGCATTGAACTCATCCATTTATTTCTCTTGCATGTTGATGTACATATCTACCATGATGGTATGCTATGTGTTCGTTCATGTAAGTATACAATGTGTGAGCATGCATCGTGTTTATCATCACGGATGATTTTTGTTTCCACAATAAAAAGACAAGAGTTTGGGAATGTTTGAGGAATAAAAACATTTTTTTCTTCTCCTTTTGTTCCAGTACAGTATAAGCAATACGGGAATAAGTAGGAATGGAGATAATAATAGGGTACATGGCAAAACTAGTAACTTTTACTTTTTTGCTTGTAGATTCCCATTGTTTGCAACGCTTATCTATATCACCACATCTAAAGAAAGAGGGTTTGGGTTTACTAAGGCTGGCCCAAAAAAGAGTGAAAATTGCATAAGCGCCACGCCACACCATGGCATTGATTGCACAATATCTTTTTTACGAAATCTTCCAGTGAATGCTTTCAGACGAGTATATCATTTCGTCTGGGAAATATATATATTCTGTTGGTAGCATCAGCAAATGGATGGTAATGGATGCCCGTTAGAGAGATACATATTTATAATACTCGTCCTTTTTTGCATAGAAATGGGAGCACGTTGTCCAAAATTGTTTTAAAAACTTGGAGAAACACACACCAGGCCACGGCACAGGGTCTGGGAGTGAGTGAACAAAAGTATTTTACATACATTTGGTAAAGATGAAGTGCATGAGGAAATGAAATTAGCTTGAAATAAAACTGCCTCCATTATACCCGTCTCCCAATGACATTATACAATATAAATATACCTACTGCTACTTCTGCTGCTGGTGGTGGTAGTGTTGCTGCTCACACAAAATAGTTTACAAAAAGCACTTTCACTTTGGTGGACTCTGGAGAGGGAAACATGCGTAGTCCACAAAAGCACACATATTAGCTAGGCACACGTTTTGCATCATGGAGAGAAATGTGTGAGTTTGGCAACAGCAACGTTCATTTCCAAGCCGAGGATGGAAAGGAGGGCAGAAAAAATGTAAATTTCCAGTTTGATGCTTTCTCCCCTCATTTCTTGTGCAAGATTTGCATTGGGTAGCATTTTATTCTGTGTATTTTTCCGCTAGCCAAAACTCACATGAAATGATTAAATTATTTTCATGGATGTAAATCGCCCACTGAAAATTACGCTTTTTCTCTACCATCTAGGTAGCCTCACATTGATATATATGCACATTTACTACTCTACTACAGAGTTGTTTAGCAGTTTGCGTCAAACCAATCTATTCTCCTTTTGCTTCTGGCTTCTAACTTCACATCAGAAACAAGAACATCAGCATATTTTTTTCCCACTGTTTCTCTTTCTCTGTCTGTCCCACTCACTAAAAAAGTTTATTCTTTCTGTAGCGTCAGCAGCAAAACAGCAATAAAACCCAATTACAAAAGGATATCCTATCAACTCAACAGTATCATATCCACTTTATCTCTCTCTCTCTCTGTATTCCACTGAAAATGTTATTGAAACAAACTTTTTTGTGTTGGAGCAGACTCCCAGAAATGGGATGAAATGGACTGGTTGAGTGAATCACTTAAATTTGGAATGCCAACAGTTTTTTGTATCATAAAATGCAAGTCAGCAGCGAAAATCATGTGGAGAAATTGTTTGGGAGTAATTTTGTTGATTGTGTTTTTTCATCATTTCATCCTGCCGTTGGGCCTTCTCCTGCTGTTTCATAACAAATATCATTTTACCTCATAGCCCCCCCCAAAAAAGCGAACATATTAGCTTTTCACATGATAATGGTAGTTGGTAGTCCGTGAAAAGCAGAGGTGGTCTCCGTCTACTAACTAGAATTATGTACGTTGGTGGCAGAGTAATGTTAGGGTTAACAACAAAAAAACTTCCTGATGGGATTATTAGGGTTATGCCACATTGACACGAGATGAGGAGGCTTATTGCACAATATCATCCTCACCTTCTCATACAGTCATACATACATAACGACTAATGAAATGACTATATATATCTCCAAATTTCATCATAAGATCCAAAAAACCAACATATTTTTTTCGAGGAGAAAATGATGTTGCGTTTGATGTGAAATTGTTGCTGCTACTGATGATGATGATGATCACAATCATGATGCCTTCATTTGTAGCGTGTTTATATATCTAGTGCCATATGTTCGAGTCGAGTTGACCTTATAAATATAGAGATCAATGTTTCTACAATTTTTTTGCTAGCATTCATATGTTAATGCTTCTCATAATACGTATTTTTAGCACTTTATTCAGAACCGCTCGAGCTCCTCCGCTTGGAAATTATAGTTGTGCAACATGTTGTGCTAGCGATCCTGACGTCCTGAGTGAGTATGGATTTTTGAGAAAGCTGTCTGCCCTCAAAATAACCCCTCTGCTTACTTATACACAACAAAAGGAAATAAGATGGATCGTTTTTCACTCTGTCTCCGTACACCGATGGAAGTTTCGGGAAAGAGGGAAAATAACGACAGGAAAAGCGGATGGAATAATGTCCCAGCTGCTTCCTCCTTCAAATTATCCCTGCTACATCCATCCATCCTCATCTGTATCATCTGCATATATACGACAGTTGAATATATATATGAAATTTGGAAGGAAATTATTATCCAATGTTGATTACTTGCCCAGAGCCTTGCCCTAAATTTCCTTTGGATGATATTAATCCGCACCACTGCAACTGGCACACTATGTAGTTCAGAACCACCACCACAATACACCGTGATTTCCAACCATAAACCGTCTCCGAAAATATTGTTATTGCGTTGCATATCAGAGTCGTGTATCTGCTCATGTAATATATTATTTTGTGTCCTTTCCCAACCTTTCATCCCACGAACGAGATGAGATTTATGAAAGGAGATTAAAGCTGGCTCCCCATTTCTTTCTCCTGTGATTATAGCAGGAGGACGACGCGGGAGCAAGGGAGTGTATGAAGCACAAGCTTGATTCCTTTTAATGTGCTATATTTTGAGCTAATTGAATGGTGAGCCATGTCACCAGCTTATAACCAAGTCATTTCTCAAAATATCCTGTGGCCCTTTCAATATCGGAGAGAATCTCACTTGTTCTCGGTGGTTTTAGTGGCTTCAACTTCGTCTTCATATTATGTTTTGAGCTTATCATAATATTTGGATACATGATCAGAGGATATGAGACTATTCAGTAGCTTTGGAATATGAAAGAAGCGGAGAGAGAAAGTAGAGAAAACATGGTATTTTTTTCTGGACACAGCTCACTAACTGGAAATGTGTCAAATGAATGGTCGCTCCTGCTAAAATACAACATTTGTGTAGATGAGTCAGAAGACGAAAGGAAAATAAATGAGAGCTGGAGAAAGTCGACGTGAAACTCAATTAATCAGGAATGACATGACGTTGCCTTGCTTCTACTGTGGATCGTAACCAAACTCTTGCTTATAGGTATAATTCTTGAAATATGTGCATAAGGAGGAAGCACTCTTTTTGCTCATTGAATTTACTAAAAGCTCTCAATTTTAGTTGACATCACCTTTTCACTTCAACTTTCTCCTCGTCACTTTCCTCTTCTGTAATAGCTCAGTTTTTATTGAGCTCCCTACCCTCACTTAGCCTGATTGAGTGGCAATATTTCATTTCCCAAATTTCTTATTCCTTTTCTATGTCTTGCTCCTCTGCAATCAAATTTTCCATGTTTGGAACAAGATTTCCTGGCTTAAAGAAGCTAATTTAATGCAAAAAGGAAATGTGATTTGGCTGGGGAAAAGAATACGCCGTGAAAATCACACAAAAAAACGGGCACAACCCAGATTTTTTCTTTTCTTTTTTGTGCAAAGTCAGTCATACACAGTCATAATCATGGTAGGTAAGACAGAGTCAATCATTGTGATAGACAGATACGGAGGCGGAAAACGAAGGAAATCACTTAATCTGTCTATTGATCCAACCTCCACATTTTCCCTTTAAATACAAGCCACAGTTCGTTTAACGAGCAAGTCAAAGCCAAATTCTCATTTTGAGAACAAATTGCGAGCACTTTTCTGCAGACTTGACATTTTTTTTCTTATGTTGCCATTCTTTCAATTCATTTACCTTCTCTTCTCCTGGTATTACTCATTTTCCTCTTTCCATTTTAGCTCAGACTCGCACCAAGTCAGCTCAAACTTTCTATTATTTATTAGCAATGGAATTTTGGCAACAATATGGAATTAATTACAAAACATTAAACATTTCCAAACTCGGAAAATTCCATTACACAGAGAGACAGAGACGCTTAAGCTATAAAATGTCAGTTTCCCTTTCAATTCCAATTGAATAAGCCCCCAAACTTTGTTCATAATGGGGACACGCCAGCCAGCAATACCCAGTATTTATCCAGCTCTAAAACAAAATGATGAATGAACTCGCTCAGCTAATGATTGTATCTTGTATCCTGGGTTGTATCACATTCTATCATGTGCATTGAATTTCTATTTTGAGACCAAAGTCGCCTTGTTCCACTCCGCTTGACAGCATGATAAACGACGAAGTGACAAGGATTCCGACAACCCAACAAAATAACTCGGAGTTCAAAAGATCACCTCGGAAAAAACAAGAGACAAGGATCACTGTTCCAAAAGCGAGAGGAGATGGAGAGAGTTGCAAAAAGGAATATTAATTTGGTGGTTTATGTGGTTGCTCCTAGCCTCCTTGGTAAGAAACAATGAGCGCCCAGCAGCGAAACTGACACGTTTTGTTTTTTGGGCGGATTTCCAGCCTCACATTCACTCTGGGGTGGTCTCCTTTCATACTCTGACTATACATTCAGTGTGTCATCATTTGGAAATCATTATTTCCCCTAATTGGAAGGCTAGAAATTGGAATAAAAGGATTTCTGCATCGCTGTCAAAAAAGAAAGCAGAATGTAGTGATAAGTTAAAACAAAAAGGGAATATAGAGCATTCTCCAACTTATTCACACTACAATAAATGTGTGTGCTTTATTCAACTATATATGCACACCACTTTTTCTCTTGTATCTCTCTCCGTACACTCAATACAGATGGAAGAGAAAGCTGAGCCTGATGCTCCCATGAGACGAGTTACGCTTTGCAACGCTTTTTGTCTCGTTATTTTCATGGATTTTTCTCCAATGAAGAAAACAAAAAGTTGTGTGGAGTAGAGCTCTAGTATATGTAAAAGTGTAAGCTGTTGTTTGGAAAAGGGTAATCAATCAGCTTTCACATTCCCTTCTCTTTCCTTCTCCTCTTCTTACACAAAACATGAAATATACATGGAAATACATCTTCATCAAGTTGGAAACTGGAGTGGAGAGGGAATAGAATGGAGTGAAGGATATTTAAGCAACTTTCTCTTTTTTAAACTAAAACTCAATTGTTCTGTCTGAGTGAATAGGATGCATTTGTTCGTTCCGGCTCCATATTGTACTCTGAATAATTAATTAGTTGACACCAGGGAGCCTTCTCATTACAATATTCTTCAATGCACGCGATTTATATATTGGCCGACTCCCATTTGTTTGGTGGATAAGCGGAGGGAATTCGGATGGCCAAATGTTTTGGCGAGACTCGTCCTGAAAGGGCTTTTTCTCTTTTTAATCAAAGATTCACGAGATTTCGGGTGGTTGGTGTGCGGCTTACATGCATCATGAATAAGAGGAGAAAGCTGGAGCTCATTTACTTATTTAAGAAAATGGCTTCTCATCGTGTCCGATTAGCTTCAGAAGAAAGGGAACGCAGGTAGCAGTTTTCTTAGTTTTGCTTATTCGCTCCAGCTGGTATTTACAAAAGTAAGAAGAAGCTACTATATTCTAGTATCATTTTATCTGGCGTGCATTTTTAATTAGCAACTTTTCACTCCAAAAGAAACTTTTTTTATATATAAGGACAGGCAATGTGTGTTTATAAGCTTTATAATATGTTGTATACATGTGTGTTTTGGATACCTATATAATTACCAACATATATATTTTGTCGTCTTATCTCTCCAGCTCCAGTGAGTCCAACTGGAACGTGGATAATGATGACGGTAATGGGCGTGATAAGAAAGGACAGCGTTTATCCGACCATGTCTCCCCATTTGGTTCAATCATCAGCATCAGCCTCAACTGTTCCACTATGACTATCGAGGAGAGATTGGAAGAGTAGGGCTGACTATTAACCAAAATTTATTAGCTGACTGCCAGTCTCCTTCCCCGTGTTTCAGTTGAGAGAATGGGTTGGGAGTGGTGTGTTTCTTTTTGGACGGAGGGCTCTCAAGTGACACTCCGAACGTTTCTCCTTTTGGCGCTCCTCAGCGGCTTCACCAGGATGCCGAGCGGGACGGAGGGAAATCCCGACGCCAAGAGACTGTACGACGACCTCCTGAGCAACTACAATAGACTCATCCGTCCTGTGGGTAACAACTCGGACAGGCTCACGGTCAAACTCGGTCTTAAACTGTCACAGCTCATTGATGTCGTAAGTAACCTTTCAACCTTCTCACAACTTTCTGAACTATGTAACTAAACTACAGACAAATAATGAAGTGATTCTTTTACCTATAATGGTGAAAGCTCTCAAATTTATTTGGGTTGGGTTCTTATCTTCCCTGAAGAAAAAAATGACAAGGTGGTTTTTCCTTCATGGAGAAAGGTGGGCAACAGAAAAAGGAAGTCAGTGACCACTAATCACTTCTTCTTCTTCACAATTGCTTGCTCTCACGGACAAAAGCAATAAAAGAATCTTCCTTTCCCAAGCCAATTTCTCTTTTTACCAAAGTGAAAATGAGAGATACATATTTTTACGATGTGTACACATAGCTCTACGGTGGCGTCTAAAATACACACATTCCTTTCCCATCCCATTTTACTTATCTTCTTTTGCACAATGAAAGCTATACTCTCATCTCGCTTTCTCGCCCTCTGCTACCCGACTCTACGGTCTTATAATAAGTACATATACCTTTTTTTAAAAAAGGGAGTGAGATTGCCAACATCATCCGGAGGAGAGAAAGAAAGGTATATAATTTTTCTCTCCTCTCCAACTTTCCCTTTTCTTCTCTTCTTTCCAAAGTCCACTCTATTTTTAGCTGAGCTGTTGGCTTGGCTGGAGTGGAGTGAAGTAAAAAGAAAGAAAAATTGGACTCTTTTCCCCTTCTTCTTTTCAAAAAAAAAGTTTCTTGTGTGGTTTGGTTACACTTTGGTATGGAGGTTGTGGTGAGGCTTTTGAAAAATTCAGGTGGATCATGAGTCGCTTACAAATGACACGAAAACATGAAATCATGCGTTTTTAAAAAAGAGTTTTATTGTCCAGGAAAACCAACTTTTTGCCGACTACCGAACCTGAAACTTGAGTATCCGTACCTATCTGTCTCTATTACTTGTGTCTTCTCTTGTTGGAAGAGTACTTGAACCTACATTTCTTGTATTGATTTTCATCCACTTGGAAATATTCTTTATCACTGTTCTATTTTATATCATGCATAGATCCAATTTTCGGAAAGTAAGATAAGTATGGTACATACTGGTTCAGCATAGAAAAAAATATTTAAAGGTATCCTCCGGGATATTAATGATGAAAATGGAGACAGAAGGAGATGGGTTTCATACAGTCTTTTTTGGACAGCACCGGTTAATATCCAATTGTAAGCGCATTACGAGCAGCTTTGCTGGCATTACTTATGCATGTCGTTTTGGAGATTCTCTTCTCGAGTAAGACACAGATAAATAGAGTGGGTAATAGAAGGACTCGCGAGAAAGTGAGAAAGCTTGAGCGAGAGGAGAATATTCAGATTATTAGCATAAATATCCATATCATCGGTTGTTGAACAAGCCAACAGGATCTTGTTTCTACAACGTCGTATTCTCTCACATTTCACGTCTTGGTTCCTCCTTCTTGTTCTTTTTAATACAAAGGCAAATTTTCACTAAATAGGGTAATTACAAGAGAGGGAGAATTTGTATTGCAGACTAAAAATGCGTCTTCTGTCGACGAGAAGTATAATCCGCATCTACAGATTTCACAGGGTCCCAGTCCTCTACTTTTTTCATCATCAGCTTAACTTTCACTAATGGACTTTTATACTTTATGATTATTAATGTATTTTCCAGCAGCATGACTACAGCCTAAATACGGTTCCCTCTGCACTCACGTACACAAGCAATATATTTTCATGTCTTGTTTAACTTTTTATATACTTATTTACTATTTCTTGGTTGGTTGGCTGGAAAAGGAGAAAATAAAGGATGAAAATGATATGCCCTGCTTCTACGTCCTTAGTTATAGTACAGGAAGGAAGGAAAAGTGATCTCAGCTAAAAATAATCTGTAAGAAAACACACTCATAATGATTCAAGTTATAGTCGCTTTTGCTCATAGGAAATATAATCGGATTCTGGTGTAGTGTTGGGAAAAAGGAGCGTGTACTAGAGCAGAAGCAGAAGTGGATGGAAGCCGTAGTCGTAAATAAAAGGGTAGAGAGAAAGTGGAGAAAGTTGTCGGGCCGACGGACCGAATTTACTAGGCATTTCTCCTCCGTTCTATGCTGCACGCTCTGCACCAAAACGCTCACTCAACAGAACAAGAGCAGAGCCTGTAGTAGTAGCGGTGTGATGTGATATAAACATCACTATATCCATAATAGGAGTGAGTTATGATGAAGCCATACGTATCCACCACGGGTATCCACAAACTACCATAATATCATATCAGAATATAGGGATGCGGGTTCAGTCTTCCCATTCCTTTTTAAAGTGAGGCTGGTGAAAAGATTGCAAATGCCCGTTTTGTTCTCCCCCATTTTCTTTATTGACTTGTGGATGAGTAGGCACGAGCAACAGTGGTATGTATGGTGTATTCGGGTAGAGAAAGCCAAGCACCAGTTGTTCTCCGAAGCAATCTGGATAATAACTTGTCCAGCTTGAAGCAAAAAATGCAGCAATACGATGTGCATCGTTATTTTTCCTTCCTGAAGTGTATATTAGAAGGGGAGCACGGGGAGACGAGAAAATTATGTATATGTATATATTTTATTACGATTTCTCCTTGACCTGCTGATGCCGTTTCCCTTCTCATGCTACTTTCACTCCACTCGTTTTCTTTAAAGCGGAAGCAAAGCATGTTGTGGAAAGTGGAGATAGAATTCATAAAAAATTATTTTCTCGCTTCAAGTGCTCCGAAAATCAGAGAGTTTTGAGATGCCAAGAAATAAATGGTGGATGGAATGTGTTATGCATATACATAACATTGAGTCCGATAAAGACAATAATATTTTGTTACCAATTCATACCACACACGCAGCCCTTTTTAGTTATAAACTTTAGAAGCATTATTGGCTGACACAATTCAAGTGAACTGGAGGAGAAATAATGTAAAGTAGGTATGGTTTATTATGTTCTCGTATGGCGTGGATGGTAACGGTTTATATAATGTCATTGTTTCATTTTCTCCTCGTAAATTAGCTGTGTGCTCCTTTTGAGCGGCTCCCAGATTTGAGAAAATGAAAAGGAACTCCCACTTGAATTTTAGGAAAATGTGTGGAATACTTTATTTCTTTGATATATTAAATGGACAACTAGCCAGAGAGAACTGTGATAGGCTTTAACAGTAAAGCAAAAACAGTCTCAAAGATTTTTTTTGGCTCATTGCCACACGCTCAGTAAGTTCTCCTCATATACAGCAAATAATGTTAAGCAAACTGTTACAATTTACAATTCATTTAAGATGGCTCCTGCTCCTTGGATTGGATGTAAAGGGTACATAAAGCACAGAAGGGCCGACATATCATTACCATCAAGATACATGCTCTCCAAGAAATCTCTGGCTGCGGCTGCATCCACTCATTGTTCTACACACGACACGACACACATGTGACGCTGACTATAAAAAGGGGGAGAGTGAAAATTGTCACCAGGTTTTCAGCTGATCATGCCTTTGCGATGTCGAGAGGATGGCAAATGGCAACTCTGCTGGTGGACTCAACGGAACTGGAGCTCTGGTTATGTAAGGAAATGAAGTGCTGGCTCTGCTTGATGAGATCCTGAACGGATGTGTACACACAAGCATAAAGCAGTCGCATACTTGGTCGCAGACACAAACGTCGAAATTATGCAAAATCAGCATTTTTTTATTTGGAAATGAGTTGAGTTGAATGTTGTCTTGTCATGGTATGGCATGGTCTTTCTCTGCTCACAAGAGAAATTTGTATAACTAACGCTTAAAACTTCGTCTCTCTTCCTTTGCGTTGTAGTGAGTGGGGATAAAAGAGGATGCATATATGAGATGAGATCAAGTCTGTATATTATTCCATTTGGCTAAATCTATTTTTATGTATAAAATACTATATATATACGCTTTCCAGAACTACTGCTGGTACGATACGATACGATATCTCGACTTTTCCTGTACAAAAGAAGATTCCGAGAGGATATCCTGGAATATTTAAAAGGAAAAATCTGTACTTTGGGAGGCTTCCCTTTCCACAATATGATATCGTTCCCTGGATCAAATCCCTTTTTGAATGCGTAAGCCCTCTGCACACTCCCGCTCCAGAGGGGAAAAGATTATATTTTGAGATTTTGAACAGACGACTCCACTATAGTCTACTAAAGTAGTAGGCCAATAAAACTAAAGTTTTATAAGAGTTGTTAAGCTAAGCTAGAGGGATATAGATGGAGGGCCTATACCTCCCTATTTTAGCCTCCATCCAGCCCCACATCACAAGAGGAAAACAATGGGAGAAAGGCGTATTAATGAGAGCCGTAAAATTGACAAATTTCTCTCCTGACACAAGCACATCCACCACCACCGCCGCCAAGACTACAAACTAGCAGAAACGAGCGCTCCTGCTTTGTACTCTGTACTCACATGCCCATATGGATATTGTGGGATGCGATATGCATTCCTAAAATTTTCAAGTTCCGGATGTTATTTACGTCATGCTTCGTTCGGCTCTCCAAAACAAATACCCTGTTCTAAAATACTGAATGCGTTTTCCTCACTACTCATTACATGCACACATAGTATAAAGTTGGTGTCGGTGTTGGTAAAGAAATGAGAACAGAGTTATCATCATCATCATCAGCTTCTTCAACTCTTCTGAATTCTGAATCTGATATAATCTCTGGGTTTCGGACACATATTCGCAGCCTGTAGTTTCATACCACCAACCAAGTCATGCTTATATAATATTACGTGCATGGCCCATTTATTTCATTCCATTTTCTCAAAAACAACTACAAACTTTCCAGCTTGATCCGTCATCCTCGGGTCTAGATTAAGTTGGAGCATTCTCTTCTACTCCATCACCATCTTATGCAAAAGACCTACGGCACAGCTAATCCTTGAATGAGCATCCCATTTTTTACCCTAACACTAACACTACCAGCAAGCCTACTCCATTGTATTATGCATCTGCATCTCATTTACATTTTCTTTCATTCATGACATCCCACTTGTCTTTTGTTGGGAGCAAAACAAAAGAAGTGCAATTTCGGTTTTAATTTTTCGACCTAGTTTCCTCAACACTTCCGTTCTTTTCTGTGAGATGAGATGTCGCTATCCACCGCACCGCTGCAATTTCGCATTGGGTTGCCTTTGGCTTTGGATTACGATTCCGGTTTGCAGTTTACAATGCAAACTTTGTTTCGTCCGCAGTCTACTGAATTTCAAATATTTAAATAGGACTAGAGCTAACTCTCCTTTGTATTTGCCTCAAGGAGAAAGAAAGGGAAAAGGAAATGAATTCCCACAGCGGAGCTCCATTCCAGTCAGTTCTTATAGATGCAGTTGCAAAATTAGGGACATTTGCAGTCCTTTTGTGATAATAGTACATGAAGAACGAAAATATTCATTATTCAGTTCTTGTAGGTTTCATTGTGAATTTATTCAATGGCAAATGTTAAAGATCACATTATTTATAGTTCAAATACGTATTTGCTGCGGAACAAACCCGAGTATTTATGACATGGTATTACGATGACATTAATTCCGCTTGTCATATCCAACAACTGAAAAAGGTTTTTCGAATCTACTCTAGTATTCTTTTTTTTAGTCATACAAAAACATTTTAGTCGGCGTTGAAATTTTCATAATACAAACTTTTTGCATTAGAGAAAGTGAATGATTAAATATCTTTTTCCTATCGGATGTCTCGAGACAAAATGGAAAATGGACAAAATGAAAGATAAAAATTATCAAGAAAAGAAACCTGACATGGCATACCAACTAACGCAAACGCCCTAACTAACTCCAGTATTCGGATGTCGAAAGCTGGAGATAACGGTGAAAGGCTTGGTGTGTGGATTTTGGAAAAACGTGCCGAAAAGGAGGTGTTCCCCCTTCGTACGTGAGAAACTTGCAGAAACTTTTTTTCTCACGTCTAATTTCTCCGCTATTTATATATATATAGTTTGTTTGACGAAATATTAGAAGCAGGATAAAGAGTGACAGGAAGGAACAGCCTTCAATTTCACATTTTTTTCTCAGAAAGCATCAGGATCCAAAGATGAAGCTAATGATGAGGATATTTGAAGTTAAAATTGAGTGTTGCGCCCTCATGTATCCCACTCAATTTCTTGAAAGTAACCTCTTGACACTTGCCTCATTTATTTCCGCTCCATAACCATGAAGGTGGTAGTGTAAAAAAAGGAGATATAAAAGTAATGAAGAAAAAGTGTATAGTAGGTGATACGAGCAAGGAGGTCGTCTTTCTCTTGACGTGATACATCAGTCAACCAAAAAGGCACGAAGCGGCAGAAAGAAAATTTGTGACACCATAGCTCC
The DNA here is from genome assembly GCA_001718145.1 of Orchesella cincta. Taxonomy (NCBI): domain Eukaryota; kingdom Metazoa; phylum Arthropoda; class Collembola; order Entomobryomorpha; family Orchesellidae; genus Orchesella; species Orchesella cincta. Next base: position 92,837 of record LJIJ01000414.1, read on the forward strand.
AATTTTTTTCATACTCTGGCTTTGTTGTTGCCTCGACAGAATGAAAAGGTGTGCACCTTTTTCTTGAATGACAACAGATGCAAGTTATCAGAGGTCACAGGGAAATACGTCACATTCCCTTCTCATCACTCTCCTTTTATCCATACCATCTCTGGGGCGATCTTGAGTTTTATAGGGAACCAGAGAGGAGACGGGATAGGTGAATGCAAAAAAAATTTTTGTGCCTACCCAGCAAAAACTACAATATAACTAGTCCGCACAAAGGGAAATGGCTTGGAGGCACCTGCATTCATCCCGACTCTCTGGAGAGAGAAGTCTGCTCCACTGCTGCTCTCTGGAGAAATGGAACACCGCATCAGTCCCTCCGTGAATATTGTATGTATGCAATGGAATGGGCTGGAATCCATCATTTGGTGATTGATTGATCCGTTCAGATCAGGAGACGACGAAGAGGAGCAGAGCACAGCTTTGGAAGTAGAGTTGAAGCGTGCATCTTTTATTGCCTCCTGCTCCTTTTCCATTCCATTTCCAGAGGCATTCAACCAAGCCAATAAGCACTAAGCCAACCAAACTAGATTGCCCTTTTTTCTTCGTCTTCGTACTTCATCCTCCGCACAAATGAATGGATTTACTCGGTGGATCACACACCCTCAGCAGCATAGTGAATTCTGGAATATTTTTTGTCCTCTATTTTTCTCCTCTGGTGTCAGTTGAGTTCCTTCACTCAAACTGTGTCTGGAGAAAGTAAACTGAACACGAACTTGGGGAGAACATCAGTGCAAACCATCTTGCTCTGTTTTCGGCTGGCTCCACTTCATTTTGCATTCGAATCGCGATTCTTCCTCGCTCCTCTACTCTTGTTTCGCATTCTCATCAGATCCCCACACTCTTTCTCTCCTAGTTTGGACCGCGTGTTGTTACAAAAGAAAATTTGGAAAGGATGCATGCACTACATGTCTCCTTGTTACAAAATTGTTGGGCCATGATGATAACGACAGAGTACGAACAAAAAAGGCTTCCGCTATATTTTTTTAGTACAGGGAGACATGTATTACATATTACATGAGAACAAGGAAAAAATTCGAGATAAAAGAAAGCAGAAGAAAAATATTGGATGACTAATAACTAAAAATACATGTTGTTTTTCTACTTCCAGAATCTCAAGAACCAGATTATGACGACGAACGTTTGGGTGGAACAGGTAAGCAGAACATTCATATTTCAATTTGCTATCTTAGTAATATCCACGAATTCCAGCTGCGAAACAAGGCAGACACATGTCTCGGCCCGGAACTTAAGTTTTCGCTTTTAAGACAGTTATCTTTCAACAAAGCTAAAGGGAAAATAAGCTCATTAAGTCTTTCTTTTTTATTAGGAAATGGATTTTTTCTCTAAAAATAAATACGTACGTGTTCCATTTAAAAGCTTTGATTTTTACTTTCATCTTTCCTGTTGCGAAAGCTAATGGAGTTTTATTATTGCTGCTTTCACTTTCCGATTCCAACAGAGACCATGTTAGAGAGGGACTTATATTAAGTGTATTTTCGGAAGGAAAGGCAATTAAGGTCCATTTATAAATTGACAAAGTCTAGTCTCCCGACTTACTATCGTTGTAATTTTGGGAAATGGTGTTAAAAGCAAGTTATTTTCTTATTTGACTGAAATAGGAATGGCACGACTACAAGTTAATGTGGAACCCTGAGGATTACGGAGGTGTGGAGACACTCCACGTTCCATCGGAGCACATTTGGCTTCCAGACATTGTGCTGTATAACAAGTAAGTAACAAAGTAGTTTATCTCGTGCAAAAAAACGCTATGTGTGTACCTATAGATATGCAGAGAAGTTGTCAGCTCGGAAAAAGTTATTGCTCCCAAATGTCCACCGTTCAAAAGGGGTATTTAAAAAGGACCCATGAAAATCACATACATCTATACTTATACTATACTACTTCAGCTATGAAAAATGGTCTTGTTCCCTCTTGTCATGTGAGGATTTATGAATACATTTTTTATCTTTCCAATTTCTTCACCGTGAAAGAAAATAAATGGAAATCGGATCAGCAAGAGAGTAGAAAAAATGTTGAGGAGAAAAGGTGGATTGGATGTGTCCATGTACATCTAGTTTGGGACTCTGTCTGCCTACTTGAGTTTAATCCGCGTTTCCTTCAACTCCAGCCCAGCTCGCTCACTCATGGTCATACGAAATCATGCATAACTTTCCCTCAATATCCGCCTCTTTTTTTGGCAAGATTATAAATGACTCAAAAAATATAGAAGCTTCACACATTTCTACGTGACCTGGTCTCGTCCAGTGAAAGTTGGGGTGTGTTTAACAAGGTGCAATATTATGTACTTAAGAGCTATGCATGGATGTACATATTTTTGGCCTGACACGACGAGATTGAAAAATGATCCGTTTTCGGTTCTCATATCAGCCAACCATATTTAGATGGATGTTTTCCTTTGGAATGTAAACCGTCGTAGCTTTTCACATATCACATCGTATCTCTTTTTCCAAAATGATTGGAAATAACCATTTATTCTCCGTTTATCAATGTTGAAATGTAGTTCCAGTTGGGTGCACTGAAGTAAAGGTGGTTTAATAGCGATACTGTTGACTGTACATAAAGTTGGAATGGAAGGGCGATCAAGCATGAACAAGAAATTGCTCGAATTCTTCCTTTATCATCAACAGAACTATGCAATAATATGTGTGTGGCTGATGCTAGAGAGAGGTAAATAAAAAGAGTGAAAGCACAACATCAACATCAAACCTCATAATAACCTGCTTACATCCTCTCTTCTCCCTGCTGCTCAGCGGAACAGCAACTCTAAATCCATCTTCGTCTTGTCAAAAGTTATCTCTTTTTTATTGCCGAGTTGTAATTACCCATTTCCTTGTGGGATTGCATAAAACCAAAATAAATGGCCTAATACTTCTATTAAAAAAGTAATAAAATGGCAGTATACTGTTTCATCCTACAGGAAATCAATTAGTGCTGGAAAACTGGAAAACTAAATAACCGTATGAAAACTTTCATTGTACCCAATAATCATGCATTATAGTCAGATTCAGTGAAATGGCATAACATACAGTGTGATTTGAGTTACTCATAACCGGGTTTAGTTGCAAAACGATTCGATACAATTAAAAGCTGGAAATGTGCATCCATTTTACTACATACTAGTTCGAAATCCTGTAACCTAAATCAATTCAAAGCATTTACTGCCTGGTCTGTGTTTACGAATGTACGAAACTTTTTATATGTTTTATGTATATCCGCCCATATGTCCATTCCATTTCAACGTCATCGTCGTCATTTCCAAATCTCTTTTTTCTTTCCAGTCCCATTTATTTGCTCCGTCATTCGAAAGAAAATTGAAATCGTTTATTTCATACACATTGAACATTTCAATTGCAGTAAGACAAATACAATCAATATGTTGAATGGGCAAGGGAAAGTGGCCTATTTTTAATACTATGCCCAATATACATTTATCCATTATGCATATAACTGGGGGATAGCGTTGCAAACTTTTTTATAGATTTCTTTTGACAAGAAAGAGACGGGGACGGAATCAAATATTCCGGAAAAATATATTAGACAACTACTTTCTTGTACTGTATTAATGGCCATTCTCTTCAAAACATTTTTTACAAGGGCGAAATACTTTTTTTCCTGATTTCATGTTCGGCTTTTTATAGTTATCAGTTAGAACATGTTTGGTTATCATGCAAAAGTGAGCCAAACTTTTTTATGGAAGTCTCAAAACTTGAACTGCTTCCACTTGATTACTTGACATTTTTTACGAGAGCACGAACAAACTTTTCAAAATGAAACTGAGCTCTTCTCGTCTCCACAGATTTCAATTAGACGCAATTTCATATTTTTTATTGGGAGGATAAATCAGTCCTAAAATTAATGGCAGGATCTCTTACAGTCTGTAGTAAAAAAAGCTGTATAATATTTTATTAGTTCTGATTTTCGTGTCCGTTTCTCTGATTCCAGTGCGGATGGCAATTATGAGGTAACAATCATGACAAAGGCGATCCTCAACTACACGGGCACAGTGAGATGGAAGCCACCAGCGATTTACAAGTCATCTTGTGAGATTGACGTTGAGTACTTTCCCTTTGATCAGCAGACATGCACGATGAAGTTTGGCTCTTGGACTTACGACGGCTACACTGTAAGTTGTTGATGATCAAAGAGAATATGGAGCCTTGAGTTGTCCACATTTATTACATTTTTGTACTCAACTCCCAAATTATATTTGACATGCTCATAGGTGGACTTGCGTCACATAAACCAGACACTGGACTCCAACGACATCGAGCTAGGCATTGACCTCCAGGACTACTACATCTCCGTCGAGTGGGATATCATGGGCGTGCCGGCAGCTCGGAACGAAAAATACTACAGTTGTTGTGAGGAGCCCTATCCCGACATCATGTTCAACATTACGCTTCGTCGAAAGACGCTCTTCTACACGGTGAACCTGATCATTCCCTGCGTGGGCATTAGTTTTCTCTCCGTTCTCGTCTTTTATCTGCCCTCGGACTCGGGTGAAAAAATGTCTCTCTGTATTTCCATTCTCCTCTCGCTCACTGTGTTCTTTCTCCTCTTGGCGGAAATTATTCCACCCACTTCCCTTGCCGTTCCCCTCCTCGGCAAATATCTCCTATTTACCATGATCCTCATCACCCTCTCCGTCATGGTCACCATTGGCATTCTCAACGTCAACTACAGGTCCCCTGCCACCCACAAAATGTCCCCGTGGGTTAGGCAACTCTTCATCGAGCTGCTCCCCAAGTATCTCCTCATCAAGAGGCCGAACAAGGATGATGATGGGGATGACGATGATGATGACAACAACCCAGCTCCGAGAAGTCTTGTGATGGGGCAGCAGGACAGTCTTCAAGTTTGTCATATTCATGGGCTTAATCCTCCACAGGAAATTGACATGCCGTTTTACCCTAGCCTCCCATCCCCCATCTTTCTCAGCGAGTCGGAGGCTCTTCGTCACAATTTTGGGGAGGTGAGAAGGTTCCCCTCGGAAATCGAGAAGTCCGCCACTAATATTCGATTTATTGCTCAACACATGAAGAACAAGGATCGCTTTGAAGCGGTAAGAATAAGAGAAAGCTAGAAAGATATAAAGTTTTTACACTTTTCCATTACGCGGTTCTGCATTTCAAATGAGAAATGAAATTTTTTCCCAATTCCATTCCCTTTTTTTATGGAGCCCCCCTCCTCCCAAAGAAAGCGATACTTTGAGTCTTCGGATGATCATAAAAATTTTATGCCTTGTCCCCTTTACCTTGTTTCCTGAGCTCTGATATCCTATTCCATGAGCACGTTTTATGATTCCATTTATTTGCATTTTGTGTGACAAGTAATATGGTTTTTATACTTTTAGCCTAAAAGACATTTCCAATTCCAGCATGCATTTTTCATAATGATCATCATCATTACGGGGCATGATCATAATATGTCTTTTTGAGTCACCCATGTATTTACTATGCGTTTGGAATATTTTATTTTACTTTTTTGCACTCAGATCGAGGAGGACTGGAAATATGTGGCAATGGTGCTGGATCGACTTTTCTTGTGGATTTTCACCTCGTCATGTATTCTAGGAACTATTGGGATCATCTTTCAAGCTCCAAGCTTATACGATAGCACGCGTCCCATTGATGTCCTCTACTCAAAAATTGCCAAACAAAAACTCATGCAAATGGGCCCCGAAGAGGATTAGCAAGCGCTGAACTTCCTGCGATTTCATCATACGTTCGATACGAACCTAATAAGCTTATAAACGCTGATGAGGAGAAGATCAAAGATATTAAAATTGAAAGATCAATCAGAAAGGTGCTTAATGTAGATAGATGTCTTGTGTCATGTCATACGTAAGTCGAGTAAGCGAAATATATTGAATAATACTTGTCTCATATAAAATGGTAAAAATACTTTGATGTATGCAATGTAGTATCCAATTTATACTACTATCTAATAGATTTATTATCATCACCTACAGAACATGAATATTATACCGTATTGTCGATGTCATTAGAGCTAATTTTGGATATAAGTATAATATGTTGTATGCATCACATAAATTCCGATATAATATAATTCAAAGGCAAAATGATTTTACTTCGGGTAGATCCAGTGGCTTTATATGTTGAGTAAATTTTGTTTAGTAGTCACCCTTACAATAATTAGTGGAATAGGCATTACTGCTTGGATATTCTATTAGTAATGTAACGTATTGTATACATAGCTAATAGGCAAATTGTTCAGTGAACTACTGACGCAGTACTGAGAAAATACTCATTTAAATGTAGGACACTATGCATTATACATATAACAAAATATATGTGCATGGCTATGGCTGTAAATAATACCTGGAGAAAATAATATTTAAAAAACTAATTGTATTCAACCATACCCAGCAATTTAATTGTAATTACTATAATCCTAACCATAACTCAACATTAATTTTAGTAAGAACCCACTCTAAAAGTGAAAATTTTATCTCTTGTTGTTCAAGATGACCTTCAATCTCACAAATTAGTTTTTGTATTCTTCCACTGCAAACTGTTCCATCATCTTATCCTCATTACCAAAATCAATAAAGAAAATCAACATTTTGATACAGAATACAATATATACAAACTTTCCATTATGAATGAATGTACTGTTTTTTTCTCTTCAGAAAAATGCAAATTTTTGATCAGAGTGTGACCTCAATGGAGTCAGACAAATGTATGCTTGTAGCACAGCATAGCTCTACTTAAAGTTTGTAGCTGTTTGGTAAAGTTATATAAGCATAGGCTACACAATCACAACAGTAAAGATTGTTTGGGGATAATAAGATTCAAAATTGTAACAATGATGCAGATATGTAATTCCATTTGCTCCTGCTAATAATACTTGAATAATTTACAAACAAGTAGGAACAGATACATAACTATTATATACAAAAGATGTGTACCACATTATAATATGCGTGGAGTGTTAAAGATAAGAATAAAGTTGTTATATTTGCTATAATCCTTCCGTTCAAAACTACCATCTCTCTCTTTATTTACTCTGGACCACATTAAATTTAAAAAACAAACCAAGTCATGTTAATTTTTATCAAGTCACAGCTTTCACTTTTTTCTCCTTTTTCTCCGTTTGCTCATAATCCTGTAAACTGGAGCTTCGATGACGACTCTGATTCGCGATGGTGGTGCTGGTATGCCGACTCCTGTGTTTGGAAGCTGTCCTATTATTATGCTTACTAGCATTTCTGCTGGATTCTGGAATCTCCCTAAACTTTTGAAGTTGGGAAGGAATTGGCGGCGTTACAACCCTTGTCTCCAAGTAGACTTGTCCAGTCTTTGTCATTTTTACACTGGAGTTGGTCTGCCGTGGCTGCCAGGTTTCCTCCTTGTCATTATCCGTATTGAAGACCACGTTACCCACCCGCTTCTTCACAAGCCCTTCTTGCGTCATATATCCACAGTAAGTTTCATCCAAAAACTTTGCATATTTTCCTGGCCTGTCGGCAGTGTATATCAGGCGAAATTTACCCCTACGTGCTAGTTCATGTTGGAACTGTTTGTGGAGGGCTGTTGGCAGACCCTTTGTGTATGCCGGAGGTGGAGTGCCAGGTGGTGTGCTCTCGCTCCGCCTCATCTTTCCTTTTCGCCTCAAAATCTGTTCAGGTTGCATACCTGGCTCGTCACCTAAATATACCATTTTCAGCAAATCTTTGAGTAGCTCCCGCTTCACGTCAGCGTCAACAGGAAGGTCGAGGTTGAAGCTGGGAGAGTGATTCACTTCCAAGAGGATTGGTTGCAGGTGGCGATCCATCAAGATGTCAAAACCCAAAACTTCGAAGCAGGAGCAGCCACGATCCCGCTTGGGAAAGGATGTCCTGTAGTTGTGCTGAAGAGTGGGGGACGCACATAGCAGTGTTTTCACAACTATGTCATCTATTGACTTGGTTAGCCTGTCCACGTCGAAACCATTTTCCCTCATCCATTTGTAGATCGAGGAAAGCTTACGCTTGCTTCCGTCTCCTTCGGGAACGTAGCTTTCGCTGAATTTATTCAAGGAGTAGTTTGTCAGGTGCATGAAAACTACATCCAGGTTCTCTTCGGATGGAACGTTGTATTTTACGGTTGCAAAGCGGGCAATCCCTTCGTCGTAAATATAGAGTCGGAGCGGGTCAACACAGGTTATTAACACGTATATACGTTGATCGAACTTGTACCCATCAATCAGAAAGGGCTAAAAGGATATGAAAGGATGTTGAGATATCTACTCATAAGCCGAATTAAATTCATTACGTATAAAACTTACATGTGGAACATAAAGCTGACAAACACATTTTGCAAAAACATTCACAGTCTTGAGATCCCTGATCAAAAATATTCCCTTGCCTTGACATCCCGATTCTGGTTTTATGATATACGTTGCATTCTTCCGTTTTCGACCAAATGACACCAAATCCGCGTGTCTATAACAAGCGCATTATTAATTACTAATAAACTAATCTTCTCTCTTAGAAAAATGTGCTAAATTGTAAATTACTCTGTAGGAAGGTCCCACGTTGGCGGAAAGAAATTGTAATCCTGCAAAATAAATAAAAATAAATAAAGTTGCACCATGTTGGGTCAAACCATCATCAACCTTAACTTGGGCTGCTTATGCATCCAAAAAACAATGTTTTCGTTTGCATATTTGCCTTTTTACTTGCGGAAACAGTTTCTTCAGTCGGTTAAGATTCCTACCGAGCCTACTTCCGACAGATTTCGGAAAAAATTCCAACAAGCCAGAAAACGGAATGAGTATCTTGAATTCTTCTCATTTCCATGATTTTCTGGGGTGCGAGTGGGGAGTCGCTCCAGTTGATGTTCCATAGGTCACTCTCACTCACAACGTCGAATCCCATTTCCTTTGCTACTTGAGGGAGAACATCATATCTGCAGCCGACGAGACAAATTCGTTTCTTTCTGGAAAAGAAGAAAAATTCATGAGGTCTGCCTTGTCTATGATTTTCATTTGAAATACAAGAAAAAACTAGAGGAGAAAAGTATGTGCCACCTTGGTGGAGGGATAGGGACAACCTCACCAACATTATTTTTAAGACTAGTGCTACATTTGGGAGGTTTTGAAGGCGTTGGGGGTCGCGGAGGTGATACAATAGGAGGGGGAATGAACCCTTTTGGAAAAAATTTCCCCCTCAGAATATACTTAAATTCGGGTTGCAACTCTTTGAAGGGCACTGACGGAGGCCTGTTTTTTGGTGATCGACATAAAATGTCGTGAAGGTTTATCGACCTCTTCCGTAATAAACCTTTGATCTTCTTTTGTGGCAGGGGTGGCAATGATGAAATAGATTTTCTACAAGTGGAAGCAACCGCACGTGCACCAGTAGCCGCAGAGGAAGACGTTTTGGTTCCTGGTAGAGGCAGACTTTGGGACTTTAATTTCTTGGACAGTTTTGTTGCTGAGCTGTTGACACTGCGCTTTCCCACAAGCTTTATTTTTTTAGATTTCGAAACGGATTTTTCTTTTGGTTTTGATATGCCATTCGCTTCCGTTTTGGAAGAGTCTTTTTCTTCTGTTTTAGAAGCTTCTTGTTCATCCACTTTGGAAGCATCGTCTGTCTCCTCCTTTTTAGAAGTATCTTCTTCATCCGATGTGGAAGTACCTTTCTCCTCCGTCTTTGAAGTATTTTGCGTATCCGTTGTAGAAGTGCCTTTCTCCTTTGTTTTACTTGTATCTTCATCGTCAGTTGTGGAAGATTCTTTCTCTTCTGTTTTACAGGCATCTTGTTCAGCCGGTTTGGAAGCATCTTTCTCCTCCTCTTTATTAGAATTATCTTGTTTGTCCAATTTAGAAGCATCCGTCTCCTCCGTATTACAATTAGTTTTGTCCTCCATTTTGGAATCTTCTTTCTCCTTCGTTTTGGAGTCATTCTTGCTTTCCGTTTTGTTACTATCCGTCTTTTCAGTAGTAGAACTACCTTGGTTTTCCATTTTGGAACTGTCTGCCGCATGAACAATTTTTGAACTATTCCTTTTCAACAAGGTCAAACTTCGCTGCACCTCAGATTTCGAATTTCGAAGTTTTAAATTGCTTTCTTTCATCGTTATCGAACTACCAGTATCTTTCATTTTAGTAGCGCTTTCCTTATCAATTTTTGAACTTATCTTTTTCAATCCAAAATTCATATTCCCATTTATTTCGTCCGAGTCGCTGCAAATTCGACCCGAAGAGAAAATGGACGTAATTGAAAGACATGTTGATGTTGAGGTAGACAAACCGCTACTGCTTGATTTACTGAGCTGAGAATTTTGGGTGTTTGGAGGAGCCGGAGCTGGAGGCAGGATGTTGAGGTTCAAGCGTTCCATAAGTACTAACCCGACTAACCAACCACATTTAACTTAATACAAAAATTTTGCGTTATACTACTTATTATTCCCTTAATACATGACCTGACTGAATTTAACGCCTTTGATTCGGTTATGCCCCTTTGGAAATTAATCAAGAATCATCCTAATTTCTACAGTAATTTTAGGTGACACACTTTTCCCCTCCCATTTAAAAAGTAACTATAGGAATTCAAAATTATACTAACCCATCCATCATCTGCAGCTTCCTCTGAATACTCCTCAACTCCATTGGTTGGTCACCTTCCATCGTAGTTTCTTCAAAGTGATCCACTTGATCTCTTGTTCCTCCATCGCCTTTCTGCTTTTTACCATTAAAAAGGATGGTGGTTGAGGGCTTCGCACTCAGTGCCAACTTTGCTTCACAACTTCGACTCAGTTTGGACTTTTGACGATTTTTGTTGCGAGTAGCGTAAAATTGCTGTTGTAGAACAAGGGCTTCTATATCAATGCTTAGAGGAGGCTCCACAATCTTTTCACTGCAACAAAATTGCATATTCCATAAAAACTTGCAAACGCTTTCTGTAAAGTTAAATTTCGCACTGCTTACAAGAAGTCTTCAGCAAGTCGATTGAAACTGAGCTTTCTAAGCTTATCCACACACTGGACTTTTCCCGAGCCAACGTACCTTCCATAAACTATCAGAAATCCGCAAATGGGATCACTCAGGTATTTGGCTAGCACAGGGTTCTTTGATTCCACCGGTTCAATAGGTTTCAAACTGCTGAGCGCACTTCCTTTCCAGTTCCAATCTTTCTCCGGTGGTCTATTAGCTTCTGGTCCTGCTATAGCCCTTTTCACGAGGTAGGCAATGGCTCGACTTGTAACATCCGCTGTAGTTTAAATTTTTAATGCAATTAAATTTAAATTAGTACATAAGCAATAATAATTGTTATTTTATATGCATACATTTGGCTGATCCTTCATCCCAGATTTCTTCCGACAAGGCCTTCAAATAAAGAGCATACAAATGCCAGACTTTCTTCATCGTCCTCTCACTCATCCGCTCTCCTTCGCTGACAGTTTGCAACTTATCGTCAAGTTCGAGACAAAACCTTTTGTATGCAAATTTCTCCTTGGGAGTGAGATCCGCCCTAATTTCTGCATCAGTTACCTTTGAGTTATAAAGCGTACAAGCAATGGTCATCGCCTGAACCCTGGAATACCTTCCTTCATCTGTCCAAGCTGTCACAAGTTGGTAATTCTTGTTCCTTTGCTCAGTTAATGATAATACCTGATTTGTGTATTGCTCAATGTCCTGAAATTTTGAATCAGCAACTGCAGCTTTATTTTTGCTACTCGTGCTTGAAGTGGAATCTGGCATTTTGTGACTATGAAAGAAACTGGAGACACAGGGCAGCTCACGTATTTGCTCGAATACTGAACCATAATTTCTCATGTAGCCCCCTTGATCTGGATTGTTGTTCTCGTCGATATATTCATCATCATTGTTAATATAACTGGATTTATTGCTGTTGCTGTTAGTTAAGCCACTAGTTTTTGAGGCGAATATTCTTTTCCCTTGCTTGATCTTCACTACTTTCTTTACCTCCTCTTGTTTTGGTTGACTTTTGTCTGAAACGTCATCCTCAACATCGGAGTTGTCGAGATTGGAAATTAAGTAGCCGTTAAGAATTTCATAAGTGTGGGTAATGCTGTCATCGTCGTCATTTGTGCAGGTTGTATCGGCGCTTTTCACTCGTTTGCTTTCGGCCATGAGCCTTTGGTAGTCTTCTAGAGTTTCTAAGGGTCGGTCATAACCTCCCGGCCAGGCAGAGCGGAACGTAGAGGAGAGCACGGCGTCATCATCCTGAGAGCTTGACTCTGTGACTTCATCTCGGAGGGGTATCAAGTAGCTTAGCAAATTGGATGGAGTTATTGCTACTGGGGGTGGCGATGAAGGCAGAAGATGTTTGCGTGTTGCCATCTATGTTATTTACTAAACTGGAAACTAATGCTTAAAGTCATCAAGATTATTCTGTACAAAATATCTAAGCCATAAAAGTTTTTTTTCTTTGGGTTCATCATTTTTAGCATTTCAACGAAAATTGCACAGATAATAAATGGCAACAAATTAATTTTTGTACGTGACATGTCTTTTTGCATGCATTGGCTTCGGAAGGTTTCGATGGCCACTCTCAAGTCAACACAGATTCAATCATCGCGGTACGGATGGTAGTGCCAACTCTAATGGCCCCAAAATACGAATTCAGACAACTTATTGATATGGATTAATTTATGCATATCTGCAGATGGACAATAATGAACAATACATTGATTTGATTGATCCATATCACATGCTGTTACTTGCATACAATTCGTAGGTTTTCGCTTTCTTTTGTGTAGCTGACAAGCATAATCTGGCCCAGCATGATTTGCCTAATGAATGATTAATATCTTGAACAGAATACTAATATGTTTATGGGAAGTGGACGCCAGCGATCATGGACCACTTTCATTTTCCTTTCTGTGTCATGAAGAGTTCAGGGCCAGGCAGAGAGTACTGGAAACGTTCCAGAACTAGGTTGAAGCTATAGAAAAATGAAGATAATTGCAATTGTGGCTGTGCTTGCAAATTTACTACAAGCGTTACAGGTACTAAAATTACTACATACTATATTGTCCTGAGAATTTGTAAAATTACAATAGTTCATGACTTTAAAGGTGCATGGTGAAGTTAGCACTGAAGAAAATATAACTTCCGCAACGGGAACTAATGAAACCATACCAGAGAAGACCCAAACAGAGGTGCTAGGAGTGGGAAAGGAAAAACAGTCGAAGAAATCTGGGTTTTCTCCAGGCATTGCCTCGGTATGAATAAAAAGTTTGACTGATAAAAATATAAATGGATTATTATATAGAATTGAAAGCATTTTTTGCTTTCAAAAGTATTTGCAAGGGCTGGGTTCTCAATCTTTGGCAAACAACAATTTACGAGTGGTCACTACTACCAAGCCACCCCCAAAGCCGTTCGGAAATGGAGTTGGAGGTGGAAATCGGCGGAGACAACGTCCAAATCCAGAAAGGCTGGTGACCTGGAGAACTACAAAACCTCCTGCAGAGCTTTCTGAAGTTAAGCAAGCAGCTCTTCACTACCTGCAGCTTTTGGAGCAACAAGAAGACACTAAACACTTGTTGCAACCAACTCCACCACCAAAGACACACGCACAGGCAGTAAACACCATTACATACAAACCTGAACCGCCGGCAACAACAAATTTTGAGTATTCGTATGAAGAAGAGGACGTACAAACTACTACAACTGCAGCACCAAGAAGACGAAGACGGAGGACTACAACACCTCCATCTACCACCACCTTATTTCTTATTTCTTATTTGCCACCTCATTGCCACCTCACGCAGCAGCAGCCATGTGTTATCCCCCAATCCCAACAGTCTGGCTTTCCCCCACCACAGCAGCCTCCGGTGTATCCTCCGAATCAGCAAGCCGTTTATCCAGTTCAACAGAATGGATATCCACCCCAACAACAACCAGTAGGATATCCACCTCAACAACAACAACAACAGACGGGATATCCACAGCCTTTACAACCGCAATATCAGCAGCCGGTAGCCGTCACCACACTTTCTCCACGACAATCTACAGCATCAGACTACTATGACTATTTAGACACACTTCCCTCCACAACTTGGAAACCAGTTGCAGTTCCAGGTCAAACTTATCCAATAACATCTGCCCCAGGAGCATTAAATCCAGCGGTAGTTGCCAATGGCGTAGAAGGACTCAATTACCAGCAACTTCTTCAGCTTCAGCGCATAAAACAGTATCAGTATTTAATAAATCTCCAACGACTCCAACAGTATCAACAGTTGAACATACCCGTAGAAAGCACAACAGAATTCGAGCTCTACCGGAACCCGGACATATTAATCAATCCGTACATTGCGCCCACACGCGTCACAAGCACAACGGAAAATCCAGACAGCGCCATTCATAATCTTGGAGGTATCTTCGGCTCACTGGCATCGGGTAACCTTGCTGGAATTGTAGATTCCACCATAAAATTGGGGAGTACTGGTGTGTTCGAAAATTTCAATCTTTGGGCAGCATGCAGCATAATGAAAAGATGTGGTGGGGAGGAGGAAGAAGTTGTAGAAGAAGAAACCACAACCATTAAGATACCTCAGAAAAACCACCTCAAGATCGCTACCCGGTACAAGGCCTGCTCCGAGCATACCTGGCAGATACAGATTATAATTTATTATTTATAAAAAATAGCAACAAATAAAAAAAGTTTTTAAGAATGACACAAGAATTTTTATTGCATAATAATAATTATATTCAAATTCTTCACAAACAATTTAGTTCAGACCCCCAAAAAAACCTCCTCACCAGTCCTTATCCGACTTTAAAACTTCACACCGCACATTTCTCTCCTTGTTTCTTGAGCTCGGTTGTTTCAAATCCGCATCTGTTGTTGTAGACGTAGTGGCATCCCTCCCACCCACTCCAGATTCATGTAGAGACTCTTCATAAATAGCAATAATTTCTTGGTAAATATTCGGAGGAAGTTTGTCACGAATTCCTAAACAATCTTGAGGCGGAGGCAAGAATTTATCAAGCTCTTCGAATGATAACCCTTGTGTCTGACCATTATTGTTTGTCCCTGTATTAGTATCCTCTCCCAAGATATCTTTAACGGCTTGCTCCAAATCCGTAACCTTTTCCTCCAAACGATCCACCATTTTCTCTTCAGCCGATGTTAATGGCCGGTTATCTACCAATGTAGCTGTTATTGTTACAACTCCACAGCTATCCCCAGAAAGACCGTCGTCATTCCCGTTTGAAGGGGGGAATGGAGATACAGGACGAAATGGGTAGTTGAGAGACTTAATCCCTTGGCTATTGAGTGGCGTGTGAGGAAAGGTGGTGACTGGTCGGACAAAAGTTTGCAGAACTCGGCTCCTTGTTTCGCTTAGAAAGTCCAGACAGCGCGAGAATATTTGTTGAGGTGGAGATGAGGAATGGGAGTCATACTGAGGTGGCGGTGGGGTAGAACCATTGTCCATAATAATTTTACTGAGTTTTCGATCTAGGTGGCTTGTTATTCATCAATGGTTTGATGGTAGATAGCTGTGCGGTTTCCTCAGGGGTCTGCCATTCAGTCACAACTACGACATCAAATGAGATTTAATTTACATACAATGAATTTGACAGTTTTGTCGTCATTATATCGAATGTCATGATTTCATCTTGCGATTTTTTGAATTCCAGTCAGCATTCATTCCAAATTACAGAGATCACTATGGCTTTGGCTATACGTAAAACATGTTGAATTCCAGCAAAGTTATCATTTTTAATTTTTTAAGAAAATATTATTTATGTAGTAAGATAGACTGAATTTGTAAACTTTCTTTATGATGATATAACGCAAAACAAGGTCAACCCGTTTTGTAATTTTTTAGTTTTTGTTTGCCTATTTTTTAAGAAACAGTAGCAATGAGCTACCGTGCCGCCGCTATATTTCCGGAACCAACATGGAGGCTCTGTCACCCCGTCAACATCTACGTTTACAAGAACGGAGTGCCAGCAGAAAAGCCACAGCTTGTACACATTCCAATGGAAAAGAAGAAGAATATGAGTACCGTTCTCGAAGCAATAGGAGCCAGAATGAAGCTCCCAGTTGGCTACCCCATCGCGCTTTACAACATGGATGGAACACGCGTGTGCAAAACGTACGAGCTCGAAATGTACAACAATTATGTAGTAGTGACGAATCTTGAGAAGACTTTCAAGTGCGTGGACTATGGCAAATTAAGAGGACCTCTGGTCGTCATTGGTCATCACTCGAAGCACGTCAACACGCTCAATTTCCAGAACAAAAAGTTTGACCTCTTTTGTCGGCGGAAGATGGCTAGAAGGCCCCTCCATGAGCTGGCTGCTAATGCAGATGTTCCAGACGGTTTGTCCCCATCAGAAGTCACCACAGGAGGGAGACCATGTGGTGTACTTTGTCACAAGATTCAACCGTAAGATGCTTCATAAAATGTTCAGCTTGATTAAGTCAAGTCTTTTTAACAAAAGGGTGTCTACTTCAACTAAATAGGTCTAGAACTAAACCAACGCAAGTTTGCTCGGATGAGATAATGTGTGTGGAAGGAGCAGCCATGGACCAAGAGCCCGACTACTGTCGCCAACCCGTTGTCCATTCCAACGGGCAAATCTCCCCATTATGTCAGGGAGAAGAGCTGGAGGCACTTGCTCGTCAAGTAAGACAGGAAGCAGAAGGCCGTGGTGTAACAACTGGCAGTCAATCAGCTCATCTTGTTGATCTCATTCAACGGTACAAGGATGTGGGGAGTGACATATTCAGAATGTTCCAGGATCGAATCAACCAAGTTACTGATGCAGACAGCAATGTTTCCAGCCGTTGGAACATCCCCACCCAATTGGATCCAGAGACGCAGCAAAAGTTGAAGGATGAGTGGCTACGCTTAACCAATGCTCCATGCGACTTTACCTTTGATGAGTTTGGAAACTTTCTGTACAGTTCGGGCTGCCGAATTGGTCCACCACCAGAAGGAGGTGAAGGAATAGCAGTCCAAAAAGAGCAGGTTCTTTGACCGGAGGGCAACCAGGAGACATTGGTGATTCCATAGTTGAGATAATGAAAGCAGGAAAGCTACCTACGGACATTCGACTGTCGTTTTTACAAATGCTTGAGAAACAACAGAGCAATGAGAAACAAGCTCGTTCCAGTAAAGATTCCAGATCGAAAAATCAAAACGATGAGGGGGCTCTGAGCGATGATGAACAAACCAAAATGCTTGAAGCCATGAAAAAGTCAATTTTGGAAAGTGCTAATTTGCAACAGGAAAGATTATCCAACTCGTCAAACAAACCTTCGGGTCCTGGCGGTGATGATCCCATTGATGAAGCCCAGTTTGGGAAACCACCTTCTGATCATGAAATCAATGAAATTATAAGGCACATGTCAAATTCACTGATGGTGGAGCCGCCACAAAATCTAGTTTTGAAGCATCCCTTCCTACCATTCCAGAATCAAACGGGGAGAGTGAAAGAAACTCGGAAGTCGTTTCTCCAGTAGAAAATGAGGATGAGGGTGCCACGAGGCGTGGAAGTGTGAAAAGCAACAAAAGTAACAACGACGATGATCAGCAACAGGTTTTCAAATTGACGATTGAGAATTCAAATAGGAATCCCTTTAAAAACGACAGTATTGGAAGGTTGCCGTTTTCTGGTAGAAAAACTGAGTCGCTGGTTGGAAAGCTGAGCAGTGACAGGATCAATTCTCTCATTGCCCAAAATCCGTTTCGCAAATGCTTTCTTTTTGGAGACAAGAATGGGGTTCGGGATGACTTGTTTAAGAGTGGTCGACAGCTACCCCCTGAAGACTTTCCGAAAAGAAGAGGCAATAAAGTGGCATTCGCTGAGGAGGATGTAAATAACAACAATGTTAATAATGAGCAGCAGCCACCGTCAGTCACGTTTCAAATCCCTGCGTCAAATCGGAGCTCTGACGTTCTACCATTCTCGTCTAATGAGGGCGGTGGTGGAAACGCGAGACGAAAACTATGTCCAGGTTTCCTCACACAAATTAATGAGCTTGTACACCGGCTTGATAATAGCAAGCAACCTCTCCACCTCCTCCCACTGCACCACCTCAAAAATCAATGGACGTTTCAGAGCGCTTCTCTTCTTCAACCTTTACGATAGAAAGGAGGAGAGATTGTGATCTTGTGGATACTGAAGACGAGCGACCTCAGCGCCCCCCACCACCACCCTCCAAGGAGAATGGATAGGAGGGAAGTGGGTTGTGGAAGTAGTACGTTGTTTCAGGTAGCAAAAACACGAAATGTTTGTGCTCAAATAGGTCATTCAAACCTGAGTGGGCGGAACAATGAAGGTGGAACACAAACTGTTGAAAGCTCAAAGACTAAAATGGTGAGGGATGAGGAAGTGGAGCCGGCTGGTATTTATGAAGGGTATCAGGAAACATTCAAATCACGGGAGACGACAAACTACTCCTCTGATAGTTCAGGCTCAGAAAATAGCTTTCCATTGCCTTATAACAGGAACAGTTATGCGAGAAGGCGGCGAAAGCATGGAAGGAACAAGGAATATAGGCATTACGAGGAAAGGAGAGAAAGTAGAGTAGAAGGAAGTCAACAATCACCACGCTACTTAAATCCTCCAAATCAAGAAATGGTAAGGGTTGTAAATGCAATACAGTTTTTCAAAAATTTTGACTAGTTTTCGGCCGAGAAAAATAAGATGTTATTAAATTCACAGTGTTCAATGCACAGGGTTACTCCGGGGCACATGCGAGTGAATCCCCTCGAAGCAACCCCAACGCCGGCACCTTCACAAGAACTATTAACATCTCCACGGGAAGACCTCCTCCTCCAGGCCATTTACCAGCGAATCAACAACAACGACAGCAGCAACAGCAACCTAATCCTCAGCAACCCGTCTTCCAAAGATTCATCGTTAATCACAACCACCCGTCTGCCAACGTTATCGTTCGAAACCAGCCCTGCCGTCAACAAGCCAGCAGACACCACCTCCAGTCCCACCGAGGCAGTCATCTCAACTCCCCCCAAACACGGGACAGTTCTTTGTTCAAACTTCGCCAACAACTGGGGCACCTCTCTCACTCGTTGCGAGACATCAGAATCAAGCTCAACAGCAACCTATGATTCTTAGAATGCAAAACTATGGAAATAATGGAGGTGGAGTAATGTTTCCTCCGGGTGTTCAACTTGTCAGAAATATGGGATCCCGAATTATTCAAGCACCTTCTGGTCAAATCGGACAACCTATTTTGTTAGCTTCGCAGCAACAACCCCAGCAAATACAGAGTAGGTTTGCAGTTACTCAACCAACTACATCAGCTGCCGGAGGTCCTCCAAACATGGTGGGGTTGACGAGAATGCAAATGCCAATTAATAACGGAATGGTTCCAGTTATGCTTCAAAGCCCGAATGGTAGTATTCTGCAAACCAGTACGGGACAGCCAGTTCAGTTTGTACAAAGTGGAACGATAAATGGTGGCAGTGGAACCGTACTGAGACCTCTACAAAGTGGAAACTTTGTTCTAGTGAACAATAGTAATAATAATCAAACTCTCCAAACAAACAAATATATTAGCATGTCCCCATATTCGTTGACTCAAGCCCACCATCAGAACTTGCCAAAAAACAAATAATAAAGTGTAAAACACTAGCTTTGGGGCTACATGAGACTCTGTTTCCGGTTCATTATTCCCATCCTTTTCCTTCTTCAATAGTCGTTATCGCAATGGCTTATCAAGCTTCACATAATACTAATGTCTAGTGTGTTATCCGTAAAAAATCTTCCATGAAAAAATTTATTCTAGAGGTAGAACCCAGTTGTATTATTCAGATTGGTCACACTGCTCCCTTAAATTCTTGTTGTAACCTCAAAATTTAAAATCAAGATTTAGTTCCTTTTTCGAAAAGATGACAAACTTATTCAGTAAACTATTCAGCAACCCGTTCGGGAGCGAAAGCACCGTAAAACCCGATAAAGATGATATCAAATCTGGAACAAAAACCGATGCAAAAAGTACATACATTACAATTTTACAATGAAGTAACAAAGTATGCAAGTTAGCACATCTTTATCCTGTTTTAATGACTTTAATTTTGGCATGAATAGGTAAACATACGACGCATCATTCACATCATACACATAAATCAACTACAAAACCCAGCACCACAGGTAAATCCGGGAGAGATTCAGCCGTAGATTTCACCTCTACGAATAAGGGCCTGTCTTCGAAAGCCTCCTCCAAAGCTAGTATGTAATGTACTTTTTTTTACAAACGAATTTCAAAAGACTTCTGAAAGACGAAAGAAATACATACTAACATACATAAATTATTTTCTAGAGACTACAAATAAAAGTTCAACCTCAAGTGGAAGTACTGGAAGTTCTAGTGGCAGCGGTTCCTCCTCTTCCAGTAGCAAGCAGAGTGGAGTTGCAAAGGCCCCACAGGTTCTCGTAACTTCGATAGCAGATATGGTGATCCCTTTGACCGAGCCAAAGTGCTGCGGCTTCCAGGTGGTCCGAGAGGAGCCTGTTGTCCTCCCCCTTGCCCTCCCCCTTGGTGTCGACCACCTCCACCATGGGGCTGTTGCCATGGAGACCACCTCCAGTCGGACCTTGCTTCCCACCTCCACCAATGCCTCCAGGCGGACCTTGCTTCCCACCACCTTTTTCTCCAGTATGTAATTTTCCACCTGGTGGCAGGCAAATAATTCGTGTACCTCGAGGTTGTCCACCGCCTTTTCAACCTCCGTGTGGTGGTTTTGGTGGAAGCGGTCAACAACCTTGCTACAATAATTGTAACTTTTACTCAGCCTCGGATAACAATCCATATCCATTTAATAGTTGCCAGTCGCCCTATTCAATGCCTTATGGAGGAATGATGGGGGGAGCGATGGGAGATGCAAGACCACCGTTTCCATTTGGTGATATTATGAGGTCAATGCCGCCCTTGGATGGTAAGACAAGTGCGGAAGGTGGGTGTGGATTGAGCTCAAGTGAAGATTTTTTTAAAGATTTGGACGTGCTAGCCAATTCCTCGAGTAATGCGCTTGATGCAAGGAGGAAACGATTGGAACCGTCAGTAAAGCAGTCTTCAGTAAAAAATAAAACTTCTACTTCCGGCTCCACAAGTGGTGGCTCCTCTCCCACTAACACCAAGAGTTCGAAAACTAGAAAATAAATTATATTGGAATAAAAAGTTTTCGAGTGTGAAATAAAAAAATAGCTCGGGAGCTTTGGAAGGGAGAATGAAAAAAGCACTGCTTATTATACACGTAAATATACAATTTATTCGGGCTTATGCTTGTAAAGCACAATCAGCTTATGTACAGATAGTAAATCTATTTCATAATAACAACTTGAGTATTTCCAAGCAGGAAATAACCAAGGTTTGAATTACAAAACCAATATGTACTACAAATCTACACAATTTAATTTACATTCGAGGTCTGAAGAATCTATCAAACAACTGGAACAATCTGGTTGACTCGTGTGGAACCATCGTCGAATCTTCAAAAAGAATTCAAATTTTTTTATAAGATCAAACCGATAATGTTTTCGATAATATTGACGATAACTGGTAGTTGAATTACAAGAACAATGCAAAATTAAAGTCTTACCAAATGTGGATGGTTGTTCACTACCAGTAAGTGATCGTTGACTGGAACCATCACGGGGATAAAACTCTGTATTTTCATGCCTTTGTCCGCTCTCATCTTGATAGTATCTAGTGACATGTTTACCACTGGGGTCCTCCTTCACGATTTCACCTTCCCATCTCTAGCACATAAAACCAAGAAAATTACTAGAATGTGCAACAGCTCACAATTTTTACTAATCAAGCATTTTAAGCAACTTACCCCATTTTTAAAAGAGAATGTTTGATAAGTTCGTTGAAAACTTGAGCTGAATTTGCCTTGTGAAGGTGGTTCTACCGGGACAGGACACAGGTCACCTTCCTTCGATTTCCCACAGTCTGGAACTGGCAAATCTGACAAGTCCAGTTGAGAGTTTAGGTAAAGTTCATCCAAATCACGATCTAATTTATTGTCTTGGCCGCTTCTTGGTTTAGAAACGTAATGTCTGCTTTCGCGATTCTGTGGAGTTTCAGGTTCCTTTAAAACCGAATCTCTGATGCTGACATCCTTGTCTCTTCTTTCATATGCTTTAACCCCATCCAACGGAACGTCCTGAATTGCAGGGGGGCCAGAGAAAGGTATCGCTGAGTTGTGGTCTTCTATTCTCATATCTACATAAATTAAAATCAGAAATCCATAAATGTAGTCAGTTTTAATGCATCTAATTAGTAATAACTAATTATTCCTTACTCTCAAAGAACCCATCCAGATCTCGCATAGAGCGTTCCATCTCTTTAAACATTTCGCCCATCGCCGAAAACACGTGCCCAAATACGAAACTGTTTCCAAACTCTTCAAACTCTCGATCAATGTCCCCAAATTCACCTCCACCTCTGGCTCCAGATGAAAACCCTCTGTGATCTTCGCTTCTGGCACCATCAGTAGGTTCATCTTGTGATGATTCGTCATTAAAGTCAGGTATTGGTGGTGGAGGTGGCCACTGATTATTAAAGTTGTTACTGCCTCCTCTTGGAGGGTCTTGGTGTGACCGACCAAAAAATCCACGGATAAAATCTCTCCATTCCATGATTGATGATTTATTTTGCAACTCAAAAACCAACCAACATTCTAAACAAGTAAAGTTAATCGACCTTCTTTGTAAGAGTCAAACACTGAAAATTTATTCCATGTCTTCTGAAAAGATCATCAGAAAAGTATTGTGATCTATGATCTGATGCAATAATCCTTCAACGTAGTGAATGTGGATGTTTTTCTAGAATTTTGTGCATATAAAATGTACCTAAAATCCAAAAGCATGTACAAGTCAATACAATGACAAATACACAGCTGACTGTGCAGACGAGATGCGGATATTTTTCACAACAAATTTTTTTTGTCCTGAATGAGTTTAGGATTGTCAACGTGTATGCATAGTTGTGGCATGTTTTGCTCGTATTGTCAAAAAATACCGGAAGAAAGGGACTTTTAACTCGCCATTCACCATTTAGTTTATCTATTGTGATTTGATTGTTTTTTTTGAGTATGCTGTATCGTCCGTTTTGTGGCTCTCATACTGTTTTTCGATTTAATAAATTAGTGTCTGCAAAGCCACCTTTGAGACTGATAAGTGGTGGTTTGAATTTTGGTGGATTGGACAGAAAAGGCGATAATTGTGGAGACGTATCAACCTCGTTAGTTAGAGGGAATCCGAATCCCTATCCTGTAAATCGAATCGAAAGTCGAGGATTCCAAAGGAGTTGTTTAAAAATGGCTGAAAGCAATGGGACTGAACATGACCGTAGTAAATGTATATTTTGTAAAGTAGTTGATGGAAAAGAACGTAACGAGATATTTTATCAGGTATAGTTGTAAAACAATGGTAGACTTACTTGCTGTCACTGTCAGTTGAATACTTAGATAATTTACTTTTGGTGTTTGGTAGGATGAAGAAATTGTGGTGTTTGCAGACATAAAGCCGGCAGCGAAATATCATCTTTTGGTGGTGCCCCGAGAACATATAAAGGACTCCAAGAGTTTAGTTTCCTCACAAATTGATCTGTTGGACCGGCTTACTCAAATTGGACTCAAAGTTTTGACTGAGAAAATGACGAAAGATACACCGGACACGGATCCAGAACAAGTCCAAAAGTTAATGGGGTTCCATTGGCCACCATTCCACACTGTTTCACATCTTCACCTCCACATTATTGCTCCGTCTGATCAAATGGGGTTTATTGCTAGAACAATTTTCAAACCCAATAGCTTCTGGTTTGTAACGGTAAGATATATATATAACTGTCTATTTTGTATGATACAAATTGTATCGACATACATTGCATTCGGTTAACATTATATAACTAGTGCGTTTCTTGGTTCTTTAGTCCGACTACGTTCGGGAACGTTTAGAAAAAATGGCAGCAACGGAAGCATCGAACTCCAATCCCCAATAATAAATTGTGATTGTGTTGTGTTATATACAAATATTACCAATAAATATGTCTGGTTTACTATATATTTAACTCAATTCAGCTTGTAATACAATACAATAAAGAAGAATGTAAACTTACTACATCATAATAATAATCCAAGTATGATTAACAGTATTTAAGTGACATAACAGAGAATGAAGATAAACCAGATAAAGTGAACCTGGAAGTATTCTGCAACATACTACATGACAAACTACATTTATGAATACTCATTAAAAAACTATTCATTATATATGAATATAAACGTTTTGTTTGAAAGTGTAAAAAACACTGTAAAAAATTGGTATTTTAACCTAAGAAAAAACTAAAGAGTAATACAATAACATAACCCGTTAAATCATCCATTTTGAAAGGTTCCAATGGAGTCATGTTTAGCAACCGCCGATCTCCTTCTTGGTATTTTTTCTCTGCCATCGTGTTTCAACGGGATCAAATCCTCTTTCTGTAGCGCCATAGCAAGCCCAGTCCGGAGTTCTTGCAGCATAATCCTTCAAAAATAATTATAATTAGATTGCCGTTTCGTCAGATTCAGGTAAGACTGGTATTTAGATTTGATAAGTATTTGGATAGTCTAATTGCAATGAAACTACTTACCATGGCTGAAAAACTGGTTCCCGAAGATTTATACTCTTTAAAGAGCTCGTGGAACTTGTCGTAATCTATCCATGTGTGCCACTCATTGTCAATCAAAAACTGAAAGTTAAAGTGTGGTTTAAAATTAAAACAAGTTAAATACAAAATAGAATGTGTATACTCCTTAAACAAAGAGAACTTACCCTTTTATGAGCAACAAGAACACAATTAGAATGCTCATGTTCACAGGCAAGTTGGTAATCTGGAAGGTATGTATTGCATAAATTCTTCGAAAATTCTGCTACTTCTTCATGCCAAGGCACATTCTCCATGGTCAAAGTACTGGCTTTCGAAGTTCCACAATAAGTCACGCCCTAAATTGTTTGCGTTTATTAATAGAATGCTAAACTTAACTTTGGACTCCAATTAGACATTAGTCGCTTTATGGTTTTAAATTATAACTAACCTTTATTTCAATGAAATCTGGATTTCCCAATTCCACTAGCTTGGCATAATTCTCTAGTTCTGTGACATTAAAGTCCTTCACTAATGTCAGTCTATAAACTGTTCTTTGTTTCTAAAGAGTATATGAAACGACCATATGACATGATTCAGCACGACCTTTCTTCTCAGAATGTTTAAAACACTACTATTACTATTATGCTAACCTTATCACGAAGAGCTTTCAAAGAGTCGATGAATCTTTCCCAAAAATCTCTGAAAAGTGGTCGGTCGATTTTCTTCAAACTTTCTTTGGTAGCAGCGTCCACACTTACATACAGTTGGGTGACAGGATCCAAGTTTCTAAATTATAATAGAAATTCATTAATTTTTAACACAAACTTTACTTCGAAGTTCATGCATCATTTGTTAATCTTAATGGCTTACAGAATAGCATCTGGGAACTGGGCATTGGTAACAAGAAAGGTGGAAATGGCCTTTTCATGTAGAAGTCTGACAAACCGGTTGATTTCCGGATACATAATCGGCTCTCCAACGAGAGATAAGGCACAGTGTCTAGCCTGCATTCCTTCGTCCAATCTATGTTGCATCACGCCAGGGACACCTTTAAACTCGTTGATCATTTTATAATGATTTTGCAACATGCCATCCAAGATTGTATTAGGATCTTCCATTTGCCACTTCCATTCAGTGCCAACTGGATTAGAGTGGTGTCTCCAACAAAAGACACACTTGTTGGCACATGCCAAACTTGGAGTCGCTTCCATACAACGATGGCTCTCAATTCCGTAAAATGTGTGCTTGTAGCATCCGCCCCGACCTCTAAGCATAGATTTCGTCCAACGACATAACTTCACTCCAGAATGAGTGCCAACAATTTTGTATCCTTGTTTGGTCAGTGCTTTACGAAGATCTGGCGTTACCATTTCTTTTAGGATTCCATTGTACCTTTCTTCCTTCTCCTGTGCCACTTTTTTTCTTGCAGCCTTTACCACTGTTCCAATATCTTCAAGATCGAGGACGCCTCCGTTACTTCCATTCTGAGCCAGGGATTTCTTTTCAAAAGTTCCATTACTCCCAGGCTTTAATGGTTTGCGTTGTCGCACTTGGGATTGGGAATCATTGTTCTTCGGTTCTTTCTTATCTTTACCTGGGATGTCGTCATCATCATCGTCTTGCTCGTCATCCGATGATGATTCAATCAGCTCTTGCGTTTCCGAATTACTTTCAGTGCTACTCGGCAGTTCATTTGCAGATAGCATTGCTCGAAGTAGTCGACGCTTCCACATGTTAAAATCAGCAACAAGGCTTCCAAATTCACTGGTGAGTGGATTCTCATCCCCTTTGGTTAATGCCAGAATTGGCAATGCCCCCAGTTGGTTAAGGCTGTCATTTAACTCAGCAGCAGCCTGAAAGTACATTGAAAAAAACGCTCAATAAACATTCAACAAAACCCTAACACGAAGAAGCAAATAATTATTATTGACCTCTCACCTTGTTGAAGTTACTTTCATACAGTGAATTTCCAAGACCGAAAACGACATGGTGAACATTTTTAAGGAAGGCTTTAGAAACACGGAAGTCACTAGCGTAGTCTTCAATTGATTTCGCAAACCACTGCACTTTATCCGGTGCCTTTCCATCCTCATATGTCGACAGGAGGAAAATCGCCACCGGAATTTTTTCTGGAGTTGCCAATTTGTTAAAGTCTGACAAACTATCAGCATCAACGGAAGACAGGTTGTGCAAGCTTAGCTCCTCGCAGTTCACATCTTCTTTTAACTTTTCCAAATCCTTAAACAATTGCTCTGCAAAACCCTATTATAAAAAAATTATTATTATTAAACAATTACAATAATAGAACATGATCACATGTGTTATGATGACATCGATCACATTAACATACTCCCTTCCCAATTGGAAAGATTTCCATAACCTAACAAACCCACCTTGGCAGTTCCAGTTTGACTTCCATAATAAACCCTTATCAGCCTCTTGGGTCCTTGTGCAACCCGATGATCAGTAGGTACAAGAACATCCGCCTCATCAGAATCCCCTGACCCAGAAACCAGTTGACGCCATGTGATAAGTAGACTGGACACAGCGATAAAGACAAAGGACTCGACAATAGCATAACCATACGAAAACAGGGACTCGATGACGTACCAAATACGCCCAATCAAACCATTCACAATGTTAACCATTTTTAGTATTGTACTCGTAAACGACACAAAAGATAAGAACGATCTTATCACTCAACTCCAAAATCTGCAATGTCTTCACATTTTTAGCTCAATATTCAACAAGAACAAATTGACAACTATTGGATAAGTTGACACATGACAAGAACGAATTTGAAAAGGAAATGTCTTTAAAGCTCAAAAACTTTAACTGGCACTATTAAATGCACTTTCTCACTTAAATATTTTTGTTTATCATCAAAAGATACACTATTCAGCAAAGAGAAGAGAGCCAGAAAATGTACAGAAGAGCCGTGTGAATATGGTTGGTTCATATTCCATTCACCTCCACGTTCCAACCATGTGACTTTTTGTTGAATTGCCGTATTTGCGTCCAATTGATGGCATTTCGCATTGATGTTGATGCGATACAGAAAATATACCTAGCGCAATCTCTGTCCTTTGTCTGTTTGTGGATAATCACTTTTTTTCAGTTCGCTGCTTCTGCATTAGTTCTGATGTTCAGCCAGTTTATCAGGTACATATTCTAAAATCCCGTTAGTTGGGATTTTTTGCAATTTGATCGTAAATCGTTAAGATTTTAATTATTATACAGCTCTCGTGCTCCTGCAAATTAAGGAAAATGGATCAAAACGGCAACAACATCAAGTACACTGGAGGAAGGCTCCAGGAGATCCACGTCTTCGTAAGCATAAAATTGGGTCTTTAAACACTAGCCTGGAGGATATTAAATACAATCAGTGGTCAGTATAAAGCAGCAATTGGAAACATTTGCAGAATTTGTTAAAGTACAGCTTTTATCATAATTTCCCATGAGTTTCATAGCCCTATAATTTTGGCTTATTAACTAATTGTTTGACGGATGTCGATTGGTTATTCGTGTTTAATTTGAAAATTTGGTTTCAACAATTGTGCTTCATTTTAGTTGTTGCGCATTTAAATGGGAAGCAATGATGCTAAAAATGTCCATATAAAAGGATTTTAACACTGTCGTTAACCGTTAAACTATGGTGTTCAAGTTCCGCACGTGGTTTAATAATATTGTTAATTACTTCATTTTTCATTCTGTGAAAATTGCAACGATTGACAATGCAAACCCTGCAGCTAGACACTTCCTTATTATCATTTTCTTATATAATATTGATATGTTTACGTAATAAATATGTACGCCACTAATTTTACAGTTTTGGAATTTATTTTCAGTTTTCATGAAACAGAATCAACTACGTAACATCAGGTTAGTCAGCATTCACGAACCAAATTGTTTTGGAAACCAATTTGACAAAACCATTGACATTTATGGGCACATCCAAATAATTTGTAGGATTATTTAAATCGCCTGAGTTGCATGATAAAATTGTAGCTTTCTTTTTCTTGCAACCAATAGCATCTATGGTTTTGTCAAACGTGATAAAGATTACAAACAGCAGCTCGTTTACGTTTTTTGATATTCCGTACAAATTTTCGTCATGAAAAAATATTTTTATACCACAGACTCAACTTGCTACCAAGCGAGTTTTCTTGTCAATAGTCGCTTTTTTTTTACATTACTTCATATCTAATCATCATGCTTCACTTATTTTTCTCCACCATTTTTATGTTTACACATTTCTGCAGCTGTGACATTCTTATCGCTGATTATATAAATTTTGAAATCAAATTCGTTATTCGTTATCAAATTTGTATTTCAGCAACTGAATGTTGGGGATTGCTGAACGGAACCAAGGGTTAATTGAATACAAACTGCATGAAAGATACCACGAATATGAGCGATGTCTCTGGACTATTAGAACCCCTTTCTGAACTCGCATTCGTTTCGATCTAATAGAAGCGGGATTTCAAAGACGCTATGACAATATTCAAATTCATTCTATTGATTCAACCGGAATCAGTCAGACATACACATTGTAGGTGGTGTCGTTAAGATTTATTTGATTTAGTTAGTTATGCAGTCCTATTAAATTCAAAAATAAATTCTTATTTACTTTCAGCCAAGAAACCAACCCAGATTTTGT